>LPNX010204796.1:4774-64348 GCA_001517045.1 Pseudotsuga menziesii | reverse complement strand
ATATACTTTTCTTTTTAGACTCTTCCTAATTAATGAAAATATGAAAAGAGAATTTTTTATGATTATTCTTTTATTCTATTTTTTTCCACGGTTCTTTAAAGAATTTAAATTCTGTATATAAATCAATAATTTAAATTATGTATATAAATCAATAGCAAATTCATTATATATTTTTATGATTCGATGAAATAGAATTATTAAAACATGATGATTATTTAATTTCATTCCAAAACTTCTTACCATTCTTTAAAGAATTTAAATTCTGTAAATAAATCAATAGCAAATTCATTATATATTTTTATGATTAGATGAAATAGAATTATTAAAACATGATGATTATTAAATTTCATTCCAAAACTTCTAAATTCTAAACCATGATGATTACTATGGATAAGTGTGTTATTGATCAACTAAATTAAAAATTATTAAAAACACTTTTTCACTTGTTTAAGTCTTTCTATGAAGTAGATCATGACAGTTTTAACTTAGAAATTGTTTCTCATTCTCCATTGTCTGCATGTAGCTGTTTTTCCTATTAAACAACATTTATACCCTCCCCGTCCTTCTCTTCCAAAATTTCCATATCATTAATTTTCCCTAGCCGTGACACACAATAGTATCAATGCCTCATAACAAATTGGGTACCTGTTAAATTATCGATTAAAATTTTAAGTGGCAATGTTTTCGTGGCTCCATGGAAAATGGAGGAATGGGCTCAGGATGGAATCCGTAGACCGCAGGTTTTGACTTTGTATATGTGGTAGTAATAACTAGGAATTATCCCAAAAAATGTAATAATAGGTTGATAGGTTATTATTGAGGTGAAATTATTTAAAAAAAAAGACTAAAATTAAGAAAATGTATAATTTTTTCATTCCTCTTGTATCTAGTTTCTTGTTACTTTTATCTATTAATATTTTGTTCTAAAGCTTTTTTTTTCAAAATCATTACCTTAAACATTTTAGTTATATTTCTATAAAAAAATTATTAATATTTTTTATATGTTTGGGGATTCTCACTAGATTTATGAATTAATGGTTCTTGTTTATATGATAAATAAAATGGATGATGACATATAAATAAATCCTAGTGAAGGTTTATGGGGAATAAGATCTAAATAAATTCAAGTGAAGGTTTATGGAGAAATTAAAATGTTGTGTTGATCTATCATTCTATTGAACCACATACCCTTCTAGTGGCTATTATGATAGACCTATTGGGGGTGCTTATCCAAGAATAGCTCAAAATGATAGTCTCTCCCTTTCTTAGAGAACCCTACACAATATTTTTACATTACATTGCAATATATTGAGATAATTTAATAAGGCATCCATGACCCTTATAATTATAATCCCACTAAGCATGTATGCAACTACTATCTCCACTTCAATTTTTCTGCTTTGTTTTTTGCTACTATCTTCACTTTGAATTTTTTAGTTTGTTTTTCGTTGATGATCAATAATGGTGTGGTGACAGTTGGGGATATGGGATCTAGCGAGCGTTACAAGTTTTGAAAGGTAATGTGCAGTATGATGCATTATAATAATTTTATACAATTTTTGGGGTGCATTTATACCAACGACATACATGACTTTTACCCAACCAACTTATATATTTTGTCCATGACTCTCCATGCCATGATATCCTTGGCCTAAATTAGACCACAAAAAATTCAAGAATTGAAGTTTGCATGTTTTAAATATTTATGACCTTGTTATTTTTATTTGTGTTTCATTATCATGTGTGTTTTATTTTGCCCTATTAAAGGATCATTAAATCTTAAATTAGTGGTGAACGAGTTAGAAATTTCATCTCAGCTTATGATTATATCTTTGTAAAATTAAACTATTTATCTAACATCATCTAAAGACTCGGTACACGGGACTATAAACTCTTAGACTCTATTAATAGTTCATTCTGAAATGATTTTATGCAAGCATCCCATATGATCATAGGTCCCTCATCTTGACAATTACAACTCTTTGCAGACATAGGTTCCCAAAAATCGAATAGCATGTCTTAGATTAGAATGAAGTTGAATGAATGTATACAAATAATAAACCAACTTACAAAAAGCACATGATAGATTTCTTGCAATTTTCCAATGACCATTTGTTAACAAAGCTAGAGAATTTCATGAATATGGACCATGTTGTTAGAATAATCAACCCATAGTTAGCTACCTTAGACATTAATTAATCCAATTTTTGTCTTATTTGCCTAGTTTCCATATTCCACCTTATGCAAGTTTTTATCCACACATACAAAGTGGTCAAAATTTCTAAATTTGAGTCATGGAGTGCTTGGGAAACCACTTGGAATCAAATCTTCTTTATTCCTGGCCTTCATAGCGCATGTTTGCTTTTTCTGCTTTATTGCCCGCTTTTTCTGAGTTTTAAGGCAATTGGGAAAGTTTGACTAGGTGAAGTTAACTTGTTTTTTGTCCTGATCATCCTCCACCCTTTTCTCCTAAGAAAATCATGTATGATTTTTCCTTATATCACCTATTAACTTGCCTAATTTATTTTTCCAATTCGTGAGCTCCTAGATAGATTTGGAAACTTCTTTATGCACCTATGGGGGATTTGCTTAGATTTAGTAAGCCTGCTTTTGACCAAATTCGAATGGAATCCTTATGCATTCGAATCTCTCATGTAATTATTTATTGTGGTAGCCTATGAATTCACAGGGTTGGCTATTGTACACTTATTCAATACAGATTAGTGTTCTGCTCCATATTCAGTCTCCTTTGTGAGTAATTTGCATGTGTAATTGGCAATTTTTGTGAATGTAATTGTTCTAACACCTGGGTTCAATTTCCACATGGTATCAGAGCCTTTATAGATCAGTTTATCTCCTTCCAATTTGTTATTGTAGGTTCGACATCATTGACTGGGAGCATTCTACTGACTGGAGGGACAATTTCTGAGCTATGGATCAATCTCAAAAGATCATCTTGACTCCATTTAACTTCTTTGAATGGAAAAAAGAGATGGATATACTGTTGAGATTGAAAGGCCTCTACAGAGTGACTATGGAAACAGAAGCAGAGCCCAATGTAGCTGTAGAGAAGATTAAATGGCACAATAGGAGGGATGAGGCCTATGGTCTCCTTTGTCTGAGCATATCTAGAGACCTCCGTTTCCATCTTGATGGATTAACATCACTAAATGAATTATGGGAGAATCTTGTTGAGATTTTTGGTAAGATAGATGAGATGAGGGGACATCAAATTGAAAATGAATTGATCTCCCTGAGTTCCAATAGATTTTAATCCCTGCAACTCTATTTTTCCAAGTTCAAAGCCCTTGTTTTGCAGCTGAAACAATGTGGGATCGAAAAGAAGGATGAGCAACTGGTTTTGGCCATACTCTCGAAGATTGGCCCTGACTATTTAGTGTTTGTGTCGACCTTCCATGCCACAAATTTGACAGCTCGAGCCTGGAAAATTCCTAGCCTTGTAGATTTCATGGAATCTCTCACATAAGAACAAGATAGATTGGTGATGATGGGCACCATCAAACCTTCAAAAGACCAAGCTCTGGTTGCTGGAGATTCAAGGGTGGATTCAAAAGGCAATAAGAAAGCTAAGAAGCCACCTAAGCAAAAGAGAGACAAGAACAAGTCTCCAGAGGAGCCTCAAGGTTCTAAGAAGAACCCCCAGAACAAGAAGAACAAAGGAGAAATGAGCAAGTGCGCATACTGCAGTAAGGGCAATCATTCTGAAAGCTCCTACATGAAGAAGAAAATAGACATGTTGACCCAAATCCTGGAGAATAATGACATCTCCCTTCCAGACAGCTGAAAGAAGAGGGAAGGAGGATCAAATTCAGAAGACAGAGAGAGAGTTCATGCATTGGTTGCTAGCAAATCAAGCTCACCTAGTTTCATCATTGATTCTGGAGCTTCAAGACATATGGTTTCGACCAAGGAGGAATTCACCTCACTTGACATGTCGAAAGGTCCACCAATTGTACTGGGAGATGACTCTCTCACTGAAAGTTTGGGAAAAGGGAGGATTGATCTTAACCATGGTAAGTTCAGCAATGTATTGTATGTTCCAGGTCTTGCCTCTAACCTCTTATCAGTGTATCAGATGACCCACACAGGGTCTCCAAAGAAGGTCATATTCTCCCCTGATGAAGTTGAGATCATAGAGATCTCAAGTGGTAAAGTCATTGCAAAAGGAGTTGCAAATCACACCTCAAAGGTATACATGTTCTCACACTTCCTACCCTACTCAAACCCCTCTGCTCTTTTGATTCATGCTAATGAGGCAAGCAAGCTTTGGCATGAAATATTTGGCCACCTTAATTACAAGTATCTTTATGGTCTTAGTGAAAAATAAATGGTCATAGGGTTACCAAAGATTAAGTTTTCCAAAGGAGTCTGTCAAGGTTGCATCTTAGGAAAACACCCAGAGCATAAATTTGAGAAAGCTAGTCATGAGAGAACCTTTGCACCTCTTGAGTTGATCCACAGTGATGTTGCTGGCCCATTTCCTCATATGTAAATGAGTCAGGCCAAATATGCATTGACATTCATAGATGGATTTTTCAGGTATTGTTGGGTTTACTTCCTGAAACACAAGTTTGAAGTTTTTGGCCTCTTCAAAGTCTTTAAGGCTTTGGTTGAAAACTAGTATGGGAGGAAACTCAAGGTCCTCAGATTTGACAATGGTGGTGAGTATGTAAAGTCTGAGTTCATTCAATATTGTGCAGATGTAGGTATTCATATGCAGCATTCTATCCATTACACACCACAACAAAATGGTGTTGCTGAGAGGAAGAACAGATCACTGAAAGAGATGGCAACCTGCATGATGGAGGCTAAGAATTTTCCACCAAAGTTTTGGGCCGAAGCTATAAACTGTGCAGCCTATATCCAGAATAGGGTGCCTCATAAACAACTTGATGGTATAAATCCTTTCTAAGTATGGAGTGGGCACAAGCCAAATGTGACCCATTTCAGGATTTTTGGCTCAAGGTCTTGGGCTAGAATTCCAACAGAAAAGAGGAAGGCTTTTCAGCCCCAAAGCCAAGAGTGTCTATTTGTTGGGTACTCTGAAGATTAAAAAGGGTACAAGCTGATCAATTTGAGCACAAACAAATCCTTTATTTAAAGGTGTGTTCAGTTCCAAGAAGAGCCCCTAGCAGCAGTGGAAGTTGGAGAATCCTCTTCACCACCACAACCTTTGAATGTAAGTGAAGAAATAGTTGAACTTGCTGATTTGGATATGTCTGATAATGATGATTTAATTGAATATCCTAACATTCCTACAAGACCAAAATGGGCAGCAAAGACCATTCATGCACCTGGAGAACTAGCTGGAAATCCTAATGATCCTAGGAGGACTAGATCTCAGTTTGAGAGTGCTCTGTGCATGAAAGATCCTATGTTTGCAGAGAAATTCTATTTGATGGTTGAATCAGACCCACAGACATATGAATATGCAGCAAATGATCCAATATGGCAAACAGCCATGAAAGAAGAGTTCAGCTCACTCCAGAAGAACAACACTTGGGAGCTGGTTGATCTTCCCCCAGGGAGGAAGCTAGTTCAGTGTAAGTGGGTTTACAAAACCAAATTTGCTACTGATGGTTCACCTATGAAATACAAGGACATATTGGTAGCCAAGGGCCACTCACAGGTACATGGAATAGACTACAATGAGACCTTTGCACCAGTGGCAAAGATGGACTCCATCGGGCTAGCCTTAGCCATTGCAGCTTCAAAGCAGTGGGAGGTACATCACATGGATGTGAAGTGTGCTTTCTTGAATGGAGATCTCACTGAAGATATTTACATGCAGAAGCATCAATTATTTTCTACTAATCCATCTCTTGTGTGCAGGCTAAAGAAGTCATTGTATGGGCTTAAGCAAGACCCCAGGGCTTGGTATGCCAAGATTGATAGCTTTCTGCTATCACTGAATTTTGTTCGATGCAAGTCAGATCCAAATGTCTATTTGAAGCTGATTCATGGTTCATTAATGATCATTGTTTTGTATGTTGATGACCTTCTCATTACAGGAAGCTCAAAGGATGAAATTGCCTCCTTGAAGGATGCAAAGAACCATGCCTTCTCAATGACTGATTTGGGCTTATTGAGCCAATTCTTGGGGCTCGGGATTGCTCAAAACAAAGATGGAATAAAAGTGCATCAGTCCAAGTATGCCTTGGATTTTCTGAACAAATTCAACATGATGGATTGCAAGCCAAGCAAGACTCCTTTCCTTTCAGGAGTTAAGCTTGGAGAAGCTGATTCTTCACCTATGGTAAACAATACACTGTATAGGCAATTGATTGGATGTTTGCTGTATCTTACACATACTCGACCTGATATTTCTTATGTAGTAAGTGTGGCTTCAAGATACATGGATCAGCCTCATGAGATCCATTGGAGAGCAGCCAAAAGGATCCTTAACTTTGTTCAGGGAACAAGGACTCATGGGATCTTCTACAAAGCTAAATCTGATCTTGATTTGATTGGGTTTACTGACAGTGATTGGGAAGGTGACAACACAGATAGAAAGTCAACATCAGGATATGTGTTCATGCTTTCTGAAGGGCCAATCATCTGGTCAAGCAAGAAACAGAGTGCCATTGCACTCTCATCTATAGAAGCAGAGTACAGAGGAGTTGTAAATGCAACAACTCAATGTTTATGGTTGCAGGGCCCTACTTGGTGAGTGTGGCTTCGAATCAGAATACTCAAATACTATCTATTGTGATAATCAGATTACCATTCGAATCTGCAATGATCCAGTTCAGAGACAGAGAACCAAACACATTGAGATCCATATGCACTACATCAGACAGCTTGTGCATGATGGCACCATTCACCTAGACTCTTCTGTTCATCTTCAGAACAAGTAGCAGATATCTTCACCAAAGTTTTTTGTGAGAAGACATTCAACAATCTCAAATCACTGCTGGGGATTACTGATCATGCTCTGTAGCATGAGTGATGACAAGATTTTCAAATTTTGTTTTACTGTCCATGTTTAAGGGAGGATTTTTCCCACTGGGTTTTTGCCTCTTTCCTTGGTTAAATGGACATGCAATATGTAAAGGGTGACTAAGCCTTGTTGCTAGGACCTATAATTTTATGATATTTTACTCATAATTCAGGCTTAAGGGGGGGTGTTAGAATAATCAACCCATAGTTATCTACCTTAGACATTAATTAATCCAAATTTTGTCTTATTTTCCTAGTTTCCATATTCCACCTTATGCAAGTTGTCCTCCACACATCCAAAGTGGTAAAAATTGATAAATTTGAGTCATGGAGCACTTGGAAAACCACTTGGAATCAAATCTGCTTTATTCCTGGCCTTCCTAGTGCATGTCTACTTTTTCTGCTTTATTGCCTGCTTTTTCTGAGTTTTAAGGCAATTGGGAAAGTTTGACTAGGTGAAGTTAACTTGTTTTTTGTCCTCATCATCCTCCACCATTTTCTCCTAAGAAAAGCATGTATGAGTTGTACTTCCATCACCTATTAGCTTTCCTAATTGATTTCACCAATTCGTGAGCTCCTAGACAGATTTGGAAACTGCTTTATGCACCTATGGGGGATTTGCTTAGATTTAGTAAGCCTGCTTTTGACCAAATTCGAATGGCATCCTTATGCATTCAAATCTCTCATATAATTATTTATTGTGGCAGCCTATGACTTCACAGGGTTGGCTATTGTACACTTATTCAATACAGATTAGTGCTCTGCTCCATATTCAGTCTCCTTTGTGAGTAATTTGCATGTGTAATTGGCAATTTTTGTGAGTGTAATTGTTCTAACACCTAGGTTCAATTTCCACACATGTATGCCACCAGTTGCATGACATTATAACATTATAAAAATAGTATATATTACAATAAAATGGCATTGTTTTCTCATAGTGAAAGGACATTATAAGGGTATATTTCTTCAATACATTAGAGAATAAAATAATAAATTTTAAAAACTTGAATTGTTGAGATTCATGTGAGCATTTTGATGGAAATGTTGTTATAATGAAATGAGTATTAATTATTTTCTCCTTCCAAATGTATACTATTAAAACAAGCAGTCTCATTGTGTTTCTTTTGCACCTTGAGTGTGTCCAATTTGAAGATTGTGGCCATTCATGCTATAGTTGGAAAAAATCATGGGTGGTTGTGTTTTGCATGCCTTGTTAAGTATTTAGTATTATTATGTTTATTGCATTTTCCTATATATGTTGTATTTAGAAGGGTTATGGTTCAGTTAAGTGGACATATGAACCGAGAAAACATGATTTTTGTTGAAATCAACATAGCTATGTTGAATTGCTCTCAACACTGTGGACTTTGAATGCCATCTTTTAGTGTCATTGGATTCATTTAGTTTTTGTATGGTCATTTTCAAGTTCATATGGGTTTAGTCAATCTTGGACAAGGTGATATCATTTCTTGAGTCAAATGTTTGTGTGGTAGTTTGTATATTTTTTTTGTAATTTTCTATGTCTTGTTGATATAAAAAAATGGATTAGTCTATTTGTTAGACGTTTTGTATATTTTGGTGATTTTTTTATCGGAATAAGGTTTCCTTTTTCAAAATCTAAATATTGAAGTGTCCAAATCATGTTTTTGAATGCATAAATGGATTTGGCATCCTCAAATACACGAGGGACAGCAAAATTATGTAAGTTTAACCATTATTATATTATTTTTCAATAATTAATCTGAAATTTCTACCGTATTATGTTAAAAACAAACTAGAAAAAGAAACCGTAAAAAATAGAAAACCTCTCACATTTAGACTATTGCTAGAAATTTAGAAACTTTTCCCATAAATGATGATATTTATTATTTTATTTTCATAAAAAATATATTTTTATTAAAATTTTATGTATGAACAATCTCATTATAATTTTTTTTGCTCATGAGTCTGTTGCTCCTACAAGATTCATGGCTGTCAGAGGGGGTGCTCCTTCCCCTCCCCTTGAGCTCGCTGCTTACAAGAGCTCGGTAGCAACATGTAGTAAGAGGAAGATCAGCTTGAATCAATAGAAATTTGTTAGGAAATTAGATAGCATACCCTTGGTCGTTCTTCCTACAGAACGCCCTTGTCCATTATATGTCATATTTTGCGTCCCCTCTTAGACCATGGCTTAAGGATGAAATATAGGGTACCTATTAGGCCATAAAATTTATCATTGGGGTTTATAGGAAATGTGTGAGGCTCCAAATCATCACGCATATACTTCATAAGAGATTGTTTACTACAAGTGTGATTTGGTGTAAATGTCAAGGTTGATAAAACTAAGCATGATCCTTGGGGATCATTCCATAGGTAGAGGTTGGAATTGAAGGTATTGAGCCATAAAATTTACAACTAATACTCATGGAAAATGCATGGGATACTTAACCACCATGAAAAGCTAGAAAAGCGTATGTGGCCCCACTCCCACCCCACCTTATCTGCATGGGACTCTTTTGCAATTCGTCAACTGATTTTTGTCCTCAAAATGTGGAGATGTTGGGGTTTCCTCTACAGCCGAACACACTCCTACTTCTTATGACCTAAGGTTTTCCATAGCGCAAAACAAAGTCTGACAAAGTCTATCAAAGTCCGCCGCATGGCTTCATGGTAGGTAAAATGAAAAATAATACTCAAATATGTCAGTTAAAGGGAATTTCACATAACAAAATAAATTGATTTAAAATTTAATAGAAATTTGACAAACCTCAAAAGAATCGTCAAAAATTGAACCAATTATTTTGAAACTTTAATGAAAAATACACCAATGCCATAAAACTTGAGCAGCTAACTAGTTTTATCCTTGAGATATGTCCGCTTATAATGCCAAAGATGTAAAAAAATTTGATCCACTTCTTCAGAGTAACACTATGGGAATTATTGAAATGCTAGTTGCTTCATTCCATTTTAAACCAAGACCAAAATTTCCTTAAGAGTACAAAGCAAGTTAGCTTTTGTGTTAAGATTGATATCCACTTCTTGTGCCTTGGATGTTCTTGGTAAAAATGAGGGTATGGATGGGGGGGTTGTCCAAAACAACCTTGTAGGGTGAAATTTTGGTTGGCACCATGATAGTTGGTATTGTACCACCTTTTTGCAAGGGGGGTGTACAGGGGGTGGGGGAACTACTAAACTAAATGGCCATATCATTCAATGTAAAACCCAATGGCTAACAATATTTTTATGGTCAACTCCCAAATGCGGGTGACTTCTCCAAAGATAAGCGACATGCCCTCCCTCGATCTGAGAAATGGACGCATGGTGACCATCATGTTAACCTTGGAAGTGAAGGAATTTTTGAGAACCTTCGTCGTCCTCCAAGTGTGGGAGCAGAGAAGTCCGTCACCTCTACACCTGCAACATGGGGTGGCGAAGATTTGGTTCAATCCTAGCTTTCAAGGCTCTGCATTGTTATTCATTGCTTGTACTATGGCAGGGAGGGAGAAGGTTTTGAGCGCCGTGATGTGGTATATGGACATAAGGGTTTGGTTCTGCTTGGCTATGCGCACTCCTTGGCTTGTTGAGCATCTGAAAAATCACAGTGTGTTTGCCACCCTGGACTGTATCCTACTAATTGTTAACATTCCCCAACTTGATAATCTCTGGAAGGAGAAGCACAATAGGGTTAGCATGTTGCGGCAACGTGGAACTTCGAGAAGAGCCACCTCGGGCAGAGGAAAAGCTCAGCAAGGTTGTAGTTTTCAGGTGGTAGCGGACTAACAGGGTTCGCATCCTTGTGGAAGCTTGGGAGAGCTGCATTGTAAATCAGAAGCTTGCAACTGGTCAGGATGGTAGCCAGATCAATCACTATTGGCTCATGAAGAACATGCTTTGCAATTTAATGGAGGATATGCATACCAATTGGGCTGATGCCAGAGACACGGTTCAGACATTGAAGACTAGAATCTTAGAGATTGATGCTCAACTCATGGTAATGGAGATCTCGTTTGCTTGGAAAGGAAACATGGGAATCTCATGCCACGATAGTTTGAATGGAGGAAGCCATGATCGGGGTGGTGGAGGTAGTGGCAGTTCCAAGGGTGGCATTGTTCTACCCAATTGTGGAGGTAGTGGTAGTGCAATTGGGTGCACCATCGTTCTTCCTTCTCTATCCTTCCCCATCCCATCGATGGTGGAGCCGTTATTCAAGCATTTGAAGGCGATGTCTACCCAATAGCCTTATTTGCAGCAACAACAGCTTTAGATGCCTCCAGAATTCACCACCAAATCACCCAGCCAGTCGCAAGAGGAAAGATGGGCCTACCCCATAACTGAATAAATTCCAGACATTCCAACTACCTGATGTCCAAGCCGTCCAGGTTTTTTCGGTTTTGCATATCGTGTCAAGTGGTTTTTTATGGATTTTATTATCCATGCCTGTGTCTATTTATGGGCCTATGTCTATGTTTATTTCTGGGTCAATTCCTGTGTCTATTTTTGGCTCTAAGTCTATGTCTATTTCTGGGTCAATGCCTGTGTCTTTTTCCAGGCTCTCTTCTTTATTTCTGTCGATTTACTGTTGAATTATGTAACTATGTCTGTATATTGGCCTCGGCCTTTAATTTCAAAGTGGAATAATACTGCTTCTGGCTCTCTTAGATGGCCATTTTTTGAGAGGTCGGGGTGGTGGATTCACCTCCTAAGACCTCCTCTGGTCATGTTGACATCTGTAATTTTTTCCTCTATATTATAATAGAATTAAGCATCTTACAATTTTTTTTTTATGGTCAACACCTCACAAACTCTATTACTTGTTATTAACTCCAATATCTCAATTTTTGAAGTATCCAGAAGTATTATGACATGTATCATCATTGTGGACATCGACGTCGTCATCATCATCATCATCAATGTCATATGGTACATCAACATCATCTTGATCATCATCCTCATTATCATCATCATCGTCAGCATTAAGTACATCATCAACAAAATCATCATCATCATTGTCATTATGGTCATGCATATGCCATTAGTGTTCATAATCACTCATCGACATTAGGATTCATGTCATTTAATTGTTAAGGTCATTTATATGTCGTTACAACCATTTAGATGATAATAGGGTTGTTTAGATGTCATTACAGACATTTAGGTGCCATCAGAATCAATTAGGATCCAAAAGTGATACCACATGCATAATCATCGTTGACATCCACATCCATGTTTTCATCATCATCATACAATAAATCAACATCATTGTCATCATCATAGTCATCATCAATATAATTGCGACAATAATGAGCAAGGAGCCATACTACCTTAGAAGAATGGATGATATAGTCTTATACTTATCAAATCATATCCATACGCTCCATCATAATTATCGTAATGCATCATCGTCACGTTGTTAGGGCCAATCATATTCCATTAGGGTCTATCAAATGTTGTTGGGGACACTCAAATGCCATTAGAGCTATTTAGGTGACATTAAGCTAATTTACCCCTCATTAGGATTCATCAATATCCAATAGTGCCATGATTATGATCATTTAGGTGCCACTATGATAGATCAAGATCCAAAAGTACTATCACATGAATCATGATCATTGACAATGACATTGATATATCTGACGTTATTTTGGACTTTTTTCGAACACAATTCCTAGCTCTAAACCTAGTGCAATTCCTAGCGAGTTTCCTTTTCGAAATTTTTGGCATTATTCCAGGAACTATACCTGGCGCTATATTGGATGTTTTCTAGGCACACTTCATGGCTCTATACTTGACGCTATGTTGAATTTTTTTCCTACCAAAATTCATGGTGCAATTTGTGTTGCTAACCATGCATTAATATATGGTGTTATGCTATTGAGGACATTTTTTTGGAGGCTATTCTTGGCATTAGATGGGATCCTTTGTGGACTCTAATTGGGACAATAATTGGGATGCTAATTATCGTCCAAAATAGCGCTAAATTTTAAAAAGGGATGCTAATTGGGATGCTAATTGGGATGCTAATAAGCATCCAAAATAGAGGAAACTTTTAAAAAGGGACACTAATTGGGATGCTAATTGGAAATATAATTGGGATTCTAATGGGGATGCTAATTGGGACGTTAATTGGGATGCTAATTAGTGTCCAAAATAACGCCAAATTTTAAAAAGGGAGG
This sequence comes from Pseudotsuga menziesii, assembly GCA_001517045.1. Classification (NCBI taxonomy): domain Eukaryota; kingdom Viridiplantae; phylum Streptophyta; class Pinopsida; order Pinales; family Pinaceae; genus Pseudotsuga; species Pseudotsuga menziesii. The sequence continues at coordinate 51,236 of LPNX010204796.1, read as the reverse complement.
CTAATTGGGATGCTAAATGGGACGCTAATTGGGACGCTAATTGGGACGTTAATTGGGGCGCTAATAAGGACGCTAATGGGGATGCTAATTAGCGTCCAAAATAGCACCATCTTTTAAAAAGAGACGCAAATAATGCCATTAAAAGCGCCATCTCGTGGAAAAGCGTCCACTTTGTCCAAAAAATGATGAAAAATACACTGAAAGTGATAGTGGACGCTGAAAAAGAAGCTAAAAGAGATGCTAATCACAGGGTTTTGTTGTAGTGAATGGGAAATGACAAGATCAAAGGCAATGCGTTGTGTGGGAGACAAGGAATCAGGTGAATAAGACAACGAGGTGGTGTCTTCATGTAGTTGGGTGGACAAACGATTGAGTTCAATGAATGATATTGTTGTTTCATGAAAATGAGTGGGTATATTGTTATGTGCCCAATTGTGATTTTTGTCAAAATCACGATGTCCAAGCATTTCAAGGTCGTCAATATGGATGTTGTTTCCTGGTCAGATTTGAGAGAGAAGTTCCCATTCATCCATGGCATGGGGAAAGAGAAAGGGAATTGGATCGGAGTTTGAGTCATCAGATGGAGGTGTACAGGGTTCTTCTTGTACGCATTCTACATGGCACATAACATATGTGCCTTTAATGCAATGCCAATGCGAAATAATTTCACAACTTGTTGTTACAATATCCTTAAGGAGGGCACAAAAAGGTTTGTATTTAAGAAGTTTGCTCCAACAAAACGGTTCATTGTCATGATTCGACATGATATCGATAAGAAAAGTGTAAGCTTGTTAAATACTTAGAATATTTCATTGGTGGAAGGGACACATTTTGTATATGTATTAAGTGGAAAGTATATGGATATAAAACAAAACATATAAAGCAAATGTTAAGTGATTTCATATTGGGAACCAACCATGTACGTTAAAATAGCATTTATGGAGTAATATATTTTTTAAGTTTTAGTTTGATAAATGTAAGAAAGAAACAATATAGAAGACTAAATTTTAGTATGACAAAGCATATATGAAAAAAAAAGAAATAAATATAATAATTTTTCTGTACAGAAGAATGACAAGTTGTGGTAAGAAAGAAGAGAACAAAGTTTTCTGTTTTATAAATAAACCTAATAACAAATTAGTATTGTATTCAAAAGTGACCATACAGGTTGCATCAACAATTTAGGTTCAAAATGTTAAGTGATAGCTTGTACAATGGAACTATGAGACTACAATATAGAACTCCTAAAAGAGAAAACTATAAATGGAGTGAAAAAAAAACTTGCTATGTTGAAGCATGAAGTAAGGACAAATTTGAGAATTGAGGCAATTCATTACAGACAATAATGAATGCTTAGGTATCAAGTCAAAACAAATTATGTATTTGGATGTCCAGGTGAAGAATTTGATTAAATGTTTTCAACCATCACAGGTACAACTTTTATGCGTGTGATTCCATGTAAGGTCTCTATTCTAACTGAAAGAGTAAGAAGAAATTGTTTGTTGGAGATATTCTGGGCTATTTCAACAATTGATGCTACTTTAGTTGAGAGGAGGCATAGGTATTTCGTAGAAATTCCCATGAGTTGGTTTGCAGCATCATTAGAAGCTACGACACCATGAAGGTCTCTAGTGATATCTTCCAATTCAACCTTTAGTATGTATCAGTAGTCACATTCAAGAAACTCCCCTTTACATTTACCACAATGCCAAATGTTTCCAACTTTATGAGAATTTTTTTTCATGAATTGTATACCATCAACAAAAAGAGGGCATGCAAGGAAATGAAAGTCATCCATGTTAACATTTGTGATGGTTGCAACAACAAAGCACCAAATAGTCTTTTCAGATAGTTCAATATTTTGTAGCTCATTAATGGTAATGCTTTTACGAGGAGCAGAATGAGAGGCATTGAATTTTCGGCTCAAAGATGGTGATGCTGAACGAAATCCATTTTCATAAAATCATCTTTAGAGAATGAAATATTCTTCAATATTTGTGTTTATAAAAAGAGTATCCTTGTTCGAGATAGTACCAACAGGTTTTTACATTAAATTCTGTAACACGATCGCCTTTGATTGCTAAAACTGGAGGAGTATCTAAACCACGAAGGTTAACAAGCTTAGTTCCTTCAATTTGGAAATTCTCTCCCTAGTGTTATGTCAATTCAAATATCTTAACATGTCACAGGGTCCAACGGTCTGTCATAAAGTCTCTACACCATCCTATTTTAGTATGCTTGATGCAGGCGAAACTGAAATTACAAGTCCAAGAAGGTCAACCGTGGAATTTACAGGTATAGTTTGGATGTCCTGAATAGTTTTAAACTTAAATCAATGTAAAGGTATTAAGGGGTATTTATCTAAGCATGGTTGGATGGTTGAGGAGGAACCTAGGAAAATGTCATGACGGATTTTCAAATGGTTGAAAATTGGATTGGATGCTTTGACTGTTCCATTTGATACTATGTACACTACTCCTATTTGTATTTGGTCGTACAAAGAGAGTACCAATTCATTGAATGAGGAGATATGTATTTCATCATGTGAAGCATTAAAAAGGTCAAATCCGAACACTTTTCCATACCCTCATTGGTTTCCATATTCATGAATGTTTGTATTGGCAATAACTCGACCTTGAATGCTCCAAATTTTGCTAGAAGAGGAAAGTGATGTGAATGGGATAGTCGATGCAGGAAAGGCAGGGTTTTCATTTAGAGGTAGGGTTCATGAGCGAAGGGGTGCAATTTTTTAGCAAGCTGTTCTCTGGAACAGAGGAACTACTCTGCGAGGGAGATGATACAACTAAGTGGTAAGATGAAGGGTCTCCAATAATCAGTGCATGCACTATGACAACCTCAAGTGCAAGCAATGCGATAGTAGTGGTAAGAAGAAGTATGTTAGAGAGTAATGGGAGACAAAAATATGTGATACATCAATGGTGTGATATTCATTAAGTGGGAAAAAAACAACGAGGAAATGAAACATACGTTGCATTATGTACAACGTTGCATGTACAATGGGAAACTTTGATTATAGTTCCTTATTTTAGTTTCCCATCTTCTACAAGACTATTATGTATAATTGGAATTAATAGCTCATGCTTGTGAAGGTATTTTGAGATGAAAATTTGAAACACAATAGTTGATGAGTTGAGTGAGTTCACTTGGTTTATTGTGGAAACTTATACCAATAGGGAAAGGTTGACAACACCATATAACAAGAGTGAAATATAATCTTCAGTTAGCATAGTCTCCATAAGGTGATGGTTGTTCTTTCATGTGGAATCAAATAGGGCATGGATAATTTTTTTTTTTGCAAATGATATAAACCTGATGAGGTTTATTCATTCAGACATATAGAAATGAAAGTATAGATATGAAAAGTGACAATGGTCATTTGGTTTGAAATCCACAAATAGAAAGGAAAGTTTATACATAGAAATAAATGAATACAAATAATATGTGCAATTTTAAATTTGCATTGCGCATGTGTGTAGGAAACAATGGCACTCGTATATTTCATTTTGAATCCTTATGGAGAACTCTACTTTGCGTTGGTTTTGCGTTTTATGCATTTCCAGAAATGTTGTTGCATAACATTTTTTTGCATCAATTACTCTATATATATTGAGTGGACTCAAGGTGAAGATGTTGTCAATAAAACATATGCGATTATTCATAGTGAAATAACACGTTCTTTGGAAGTGTGGATTGCATGTTTTGGAAGCGGTCATGTTAATTGTTTTTTATGGACATGCCTAGTGAGAATGATGAAGGAGCCTAGGAACATGGAGAAATTGCATGTCCCTCGTGCCAACCCTCTACAAACCCGAATATAATTTATTAACCATTTCTCGGGATGATAATGGTGGCAAATTCTTATAATGTTACCGGGACGATGCAGATAGATGATGTGATATCTTGGGGGACACCATCAGTTGACATGCTGCAACAGGTGGGTCATCGAGCTCGAGGGTGTTGAGCATGTGGTTTAAAAGGATAAATAGGATGGAGGTTAGCATGATAGACACAAGGGAACACTCTCTTCACTTCTTTCATTCTCTGTTTGTTTTGAGGTAGAAGCGTTTTCTCGTGAAGGTGGTTTGTGATTCGGAGGAGTGGGTCTTGCTTCTCTGGGTTGTGGAAGATGCATGGTGCACCAGAGGGAGTGTACTTCTCAAAGATTACTTCTTGCAAACTATGGATTCTCGAACGCTCGTAGGTAAGCTCCACTCTGTTGGATTCTTGTCTCTCAATTTTAATCCCCTTCTAGATCCTGTTCATGTCTACCTTCTGTGGGCCCTATCCCCTGATCCTTCTTGTCATTCATTTTTAGTGGTATATTCTCTATGGATTTTGGTGGAGCATTCACTAAGCACTCTTGCTAGTTTTTCACCATAGCTGTGAGCCCCTTTTCCCTAGCTTAGTTTCCACTTCGATATTCTCACCATGTCGTCACGTAGACGCTCCCGCTCTTCCCACCCTAGCTTTTATAGATCGCCCAACTAAGCTATGAGAAGCATTGTCCATACTGCCCTCCTGTGCAAGAATTTGATTCCGAACTCGGTGAAAGAATAAATTGAAGACTCTGGAAATGATGCCAAACTCACAAGAAATTGTATTTCGGACCATGAGGTGAGAGAGGAATTTGAAGCTATCATACCTAACCCTGGTTATTCTAGAGGAATAACTTCTCTTCATTTGAAGACCATGGACTACCTATGGCAGAAAAAGTATGTTATGGCAAGATCATTGGTAGATAGAGGAGAGGCACATGAAGCCATTCTTCTAAAGCTAGATGAATTATCCAATAACATGCAACAAATTTCCAATCACCTTGGCATTAAAATGGACAACTCCTCCCCTGTGGATACTGACATCAATCCAAATATTGGCTAAATATCTAGTTAGCTTAGTTTACTTTTATTTTCTATGAATATTTTCAAACGGTTTATAGTAAAGAACTCTCAATCTAAATGGTATAGCCTGGTTTCATTCCGGGGAAGAATGTAATTTTGTAATTTTGGAAACTTCAAAGCCTTTTTTCCCTATGTAGGGAGGGCTTCGTTACTGTCTCTTTTTTGTAAATCTTATTGAAGGAAATAGAAGGAACTTTCCTATTTACAAAAAAAAAGTGATATCTGTAAAGCTTTAGAATTGATAGGTGTCTCGGGTGTTTTGCTTCTACTGTCAACTGTATGCAAGATAAGAATAGTTTCCCCTGGTAGATTAAATGCCATGTTTCAAAACTACTCTTACCCATTCTAAAATAACATTTACAAACAATTTGTAAAATGAAACCCTCAATTTGACAATAAATATATTGTAATTCAGAGCAACAATAATTCCACTATCAAATCTATGCAAGACAACGTAGATTTGTTGTAAAATAATAACAAACATAGTATAAATCATAGCTAAGAAAATTGTAAGTAAATACTAAATTTTTAAACATGCAAGATTAAAATTCCAATTGCAAGAAGAAGATAAATTTCGAGCCACATAAATACCAAGGAAATAATTTGTTACCACAATGAATGTTGAAAATAGTTAAGCAGAGTCAAGGAATACCTGCAAATTTGAAAAATTGGCAAAACCTATGTTGCAAAACCTCTGGTTTAAATGAAGGGAAGCAAAAGAAATAATGGAAACCAAAGCCAAACAGTACCAAATATTGGTTACCTGAAGCTTTGTATAAATGTGTAAAGCAAAGTTGGTGCAGCAACAAACCTGGTAAATCGAGAATTGTGACAAGATATTCAAGAACGTGATAAGATGAGCCGTAATTAAGATATAGTGTCATGTATGAAGCAAATGGCAAGATTTCTTGCATTAATGGAGCAACAATGCATTGATGAAGCATTAAAATAGAGAATTCATGTCAATGAATGGACATCGATGAAGTGTTCTCCATCGACTCAAGCGGTAGTGAAACCAAACTGTGAACAAATTGACCCAACAAACTCTGAGCCTAAATTCACAAAATCCATCTATAAAATTGACCCCACAAACTCTGAGCCTAAACCCACAAAAGCACTCGGACTGAAACTTTCGTGAAACCCTCGGCCTCAAATCTTGGCAAAGGCTATGCCCAATTTAAAGAAATGAACTACAGTGTAGGAAACTGGTAGAAAATATGGGTCTTTCAATCCAGACTTTTGTCAAAAAAATGAAATTGACCACCAAACATGCAAGAAAAAATGTAGTGAAACCAAACTGAGACCAAATTGATCGCACAAATTCTGAGCCTAAACCCAAAAATTCCCTTGAAATGAAACTTTTACAAAACCACTGTCCTCAAATCTTGGCAAAGGCTATGCCCAATTCAAAAATGAACTACATTGAAAGACACTAGTAGAAAAGATGGGCTTGTCAATCTAAAAATTTGCCCAAAAAATGAAATTGACCATCAAACGTGAATGAAACAATATGTCAGGACATAAGCCCATCAATCCATTCATGTGTAGTACCAAATATTTAGGATCACAGATAAAATTCTAGTCAAAACCTGCAAGCCACCTGTCAGCAAAACACCTGATACATCTGTCAACCCGCTTGTGAACCAAAAAACAATTAACTTGAAAATTAATAGATCTGCAAGAGAAAGGTACAAGGAAATAAATTGATTCGCAATGACAAGGTGAATATCTATACTTGATCTAAGGCCAAGAGACAAAGAAGAAGCTGGAGAGATCAACAGTCGAGAATGAGTTCAGCAATGCGAAGTTGCAAATTTTTTAAAGCTGCGGAAACTTGAATTGTTGACGAAAAGTCGCAGCAGGAAAAATGCAGAAGCCTATATATGGAAAAGTGGAAAGAAGGATTTGTAACCCGCAATATGATTGCAGAAAGCACTGTTGTGGCCGTAAGTTTGCGGAAGTATGTTTTTGAAAACTGAGAATTGCAAACCCGTAATCCGCAATTGCGAAAAGATTGTTGCGGAAAGGAAATTGTGGAAAAGAAATTGCGAAAGGGAAATTTGCAGAAACAGAGTTGCAGAACCAGAACCATGGAAAGAGATTTGTGAAAATCTGTATTGTGAAAAAGGATCTTGCGAAAGGGTAATTTGCAGAAACGGAGTTACGAAAACGCAATTGCGGAAAAATTAAGTTGTGAAAACTCAATTGTAGAAAAATTGAGTTGCGAAAACTCAATTGTAGAAAAATTGAGTTGCAGACATATTGAGGTTGTGGATAGCCTGGTCTCCACCTGGTATCCTTCCATTGCGATGAAAAATGATCAAAGAGGTTTTGTCACAGAGGCACTGCCTTGTTCTTAACACCACAAAAACCATCTATCCTTAGACAACTAAGATGATGAAAGGAGAAGTTGATGATCATTATGGTTTATTAGTCTGGTTTTTTGTATTCGTATGTTGCTTCCTACGGAATGGGGACTGCATCTCTGAAAAAATCCTCCGAAAAATGAAAAAATATTATGCTATTTACAAATGAACTAGGAGTACAACTTCTTTTACAAAGATAGGTAACACTTGTCCAACTACCATTTGTCCAATCGACAAGACACAACCCCCTGTCGGGTGTTCTACTAAAATATGGAGAGTGAAGGATTTGGGAGGAGTCAATAAGAGATAAGGTAGCAGAGTCCTTGAAGCAAGAAAAACCCCATATGGATCGCGAGACACGTGTTGAACTACCATTCTCCAAATCGACTACACACATATCGATTTGCAATTAGACAGAGGGATGAGGAATCTCTTGAGACTACGTCTCCATTGTGTAATGCCTTCGACATAATTATCTAATACAACAAACATTCCACTGTTTGTGATGAATTTTTTGGCACATAATAAAAATTTGTAATGAGGTAAACCCTCATTTTATGGGCGACAAAGAATGTTTTATTGGAGCCTTGAACTAATTTAATACCTTCCGGCTTCTATATTTTTAACCTCATGATTGCCAGATGTATGAGTACTTTATTTCTAATGTCAGGTCTGGATTGTATCATTTTTAACACTAGTATTGGAAGTGGGATTCAACATTCAACATTACATGTGGCATTACCATTGGTGAGTATATGAATGCTCAATCGGTCATAAACAATAACAAAGAAAACCTTAATTGGAAACATATTATTTGGAAGTCTTCATGTTTCTTGTGGATATACATAAACCTTAATTGGAAATGAATATTTGGAATCCTTCATGTTTTTTGAGGATATACTAGGGAAGGAGGTTTCCTAATTTTATATTCTTGAGTTTTGAAATCCACTTTGAAATAATACATGACTTTTCAATCTCATCAAGCCATGTGCTACTTTTTTGGGTGAACGAGTAGAGAGATTTCACACTCATTTTTTTGTCCATGAATTTCATTTTTGGGAAGGCCCATGTATTAAATATGTGCTTCATGTGGCTTATATAAGAAGAAAAATTCCCAGATGTTCTACATCGCATGGTCGTCCTATGAACTGCTAAGAGTCCGAATGTGGTTTAACTTTGATCATGACCAAAACGACCTATGGAGCTGCTTCCTCCAAAGCCTTCCGTGAAAGGGATTGCGATATTCAGGAGCATTTGAGAAACCATGTAATCATGGTGAGAGAGGCCTCAAACTCCCTTGCAGCTGTAGGATATTTGGTGAGGTGATATGAGAAAACACCTCTCACAATTGATGTCACTCCCTTTGCTATCCCATATATCAATGGTGGTGCAAAGAACCCGAAGATGTCCCACGGGCTTGCTTTGCTAAAGTTGCGTCATCGAAAGGTCACTCATCAATTTTAATTTCATCCTCATAACTCTAAGTAGATGTGTTTCACATCAGAGGCATGTACCATCAACAATGCCTCTCTATCTCCCCCACAAAATCTAAGCTCCATTAGAATCCCAAAACTTGAATTGTAGTGCTTGGTAAATCAACATCCACGAATGCTCCATTAGAGAAGCGTAGAAGGAGATGAGCGACTTTTATGGAAAAAATATTCCTATGGCTTGGGGTCGACCACAACAGATAGATAAAGTAAATAAGCTAACAACCAAGGGAGAGATTCCATACCTCAACAGAATATTTGAAGAAGACCACTGTTGAGTTCACGATCAAATTATTATTCCCTACAATTTGTGCTCAACAAAAAATATATATCCAAGAATAAATTATATTAAATGTTAGAATTAAATCTAGCATAATACATTTAAAAATGTATACATCAACTATACCCATGGACACAAATACAAAAAAATGCACATGAAGTTTGGATGAGAAATGGATATTTCTATTAATATAAAAACAAAGATATAATGTGGTAACCTTTGTCGGCACCTCGTCAGAACCGAGAAACCATGATCCTCCACCTGGGCCTCTACCACTTCAATCCTCCATAGAAAGGAAATCTCACAAAGACAATGGAGCGATTCAGAGATGAACATAAAGAGTTCTATCAATAAGGATAAATGGATGTAGACTCAAGCTCATGGCAATGGGGAAAAATTTCACTATAGTTTCCTTAATCTCAAAGTTTCTCCTCCTCCAATGCTTCACAATGGCTTAATATATATCGCTCAAATGGGAAATGGAGGGTTGAATTGATTCATTTCGAGGAATATGGAGGGCCAAGGATCAAGCTATTCGTTACTTGATGAGGAAAACTTCAAATAATTTTTGTTTTTTTAGCGAAAACTCAATGTATGTAGGTTGTAATGGTGCAAGTTCCGTGTATGCGAGATGCATACCCGTTGACCCACATGTATCTTCAAAAATGTATTTTTTTAGGGTTATATCAAAGCATTAGGGATATGCTGAGTAAAGGGGTTATAATGAGTCTGCATAGGGACAAGGGAAGGCCATCAAGGCATCATGCATAAGGTGTGGAAATCACGGTATAACAGATTCCCCCTAATGTGTGAGGTCAGAGGGGTACACGATGGCAAAAATACATTATAACATTCCCAAAATTGGAGTAGTGAAGATCCAGGTGGAAGAACTAGCCACTCGTCAACATAATACAATGATAACTATGTATACACTATTGCATATCTAGAGTGTATATAACAATCCCAGATACATATAAGTACGCTAACCATGAATAGGAATAATAAACATATGTCATAAGTTGTTACAACCATGTACAATACACAATGGAGTTTGGTCTCCATACTGAGTGAAGACATATGGTATATGACAAGGTACACTACTATGGTATGAGAATTGAAATCCCATAGGTACCCTCGTGATCAAGGTAGTAGCATATGTGGAATGCCACCATACTATGAGATCTTCTTTACAAATATCCAATGGTACATGTTCCATCACATGAATAGAGGTGTTGAGGTCAAACATGATGAAACATCATCTTATTATCGCTCATTGATGTATACCTTTAATAAACACGAGCCAACCCACCGATGATGAAAATGAGTGTCAAGGTACCGAGTGCATTCAACAAGTGTGAATAGAGGAGTTCAAGTTCAAAACTTGAAGAATCCATCGATTAGAGGACATTGATGTATTCCCAATATTTCAATGGAGAGAGAACCTGTCACTAATGGATGCAATTCTCAAGGCACTCAAATGACTCTAGATCCCATTTCCAGAATAGATTCTCTAAAGTTGATGGAATGGAATTCATTGGAAGGAGGGAATTAAGGCATACCATATCAACCAAAATGAGGTACACATCAAGGCTATATGATTGGGAATAACTCTAACGAATAAGATGTACATGAATCGGTAATCATATGTGTCTCTCGCATATACCGGATGCAAGTAGCATGCGAAAGAGACCCTTTGAATAACATGAAATGATGAAAACTACTGACAGAGGTAATGCAACCACCAATAGGGTCTAATAAAATCCAAGTCACATCATGAATCCCAATTTGTGAATATATTTCTTATTTTCGAACACAAGGGAAACCACTCAGTCAACGAACAATGATGAGATATCATCTGTTGAGTTCAAGGTAACCTGCCAATGATGAAAGTAGGACCAGGGTTCTAGGTAGGACTACATCTCTATGATGTACTAGGAATGGAAAAAATGCACAATTAAGATAACTAAGGAATGTTTGACTTGGTCTAGAATTCCTTCGAATAAGAACAAGATGTGAATGGAGACATTTAGGCAACATAGACTCAAATGTACAAACTGGGACAACTCTATGACACAGGAGGCATCAACAAAGGCTCCATAGGGACTGGAATATTAACTAGTCGGTGGAGATAAACTCAGATAAATGAGTACAACTCCTAAAGTCAAACTATAACCCATCCAATGGATGTGATATACAGTGCTCTGTTCGAAGGCGACACGACTCGACAGCTGCCAAAGATAATATCTTTCCTTGTCCGGCTTTTTGGTTTTTTGATTTTTTTGGTCTTTTTCAGTTATTTGAAAATCTTGAAAAAATAATAAACTAGCTTTATAGTTACATACTAGGAGGAGACGAGTGTCATAAGGGAAAACAAACTAGTTCCAAGCAGGGTAACATACCTATGCTCAATGCAAAGAAATGCACGCAGGATAAGGACACTCGAGGCAGTGTTTCCTCTTGTGAGAGGGGTGATCAAGATGCAAAGGATAAATAATAGGCTCTTCTTGGACATACTAGTTGAGACAAGATCAGGAAATTTGGCTTATAATATCGAAGCATGGAGCTAAAATTAATATCAATAAGGCAAGCGGACACATGCAATGCATTTACAACTTGATATAAAACGGGAGTCTCTAAGGGATATGGCCAACAAAAAATATAAGAAAGAACATGAATTTTCTATTCAAAGTCATGTTAGTACTACAAGGGAATCCCCAACCTAAGGAGGAATCTAAACATGGGCACCGAATGACAAAACAAGTTCTAACTAGGGTACCCATGATTAGGAAAGATATACTTCTTACATAACGACACTTCTAGAAGAAACTGGGAGGTTTTGTGTCATTAAGAAGAGGAATCGTACCTATGGTTTATGTGACTGGTCATAGGATAATGCAACGATTCAAGCGAAATGTGATTTTATCCTATATTCTAGTGATGAGATATACTTGTTGAAGGCATGCGCATACTAGGAACAATCCCTTACCACCTAAAGAAATTGTTCCACAAATATACTCACATTGTAACAATAGTCCATGAACCTCAAAATACTATATAGATATGTCCATAAACGACTAGAGTGAAGCTACAAAATTATGGTATGTGAAACTAAAACACATACACTAATGTACAAAGTGATTTGAGGTTGGAGGCTCAAACATAGGTCATTGAGTGTGAGGGAGGAAACTAAAGTATCCCCTCAACCTATAAAAGGTTGACCAAGATTTCTACCATCGAAATGATAAATCACAATATGTGGTTGCCTCTTTCAAACACAAGCCTAAAGTGAGATGGATAATATATTCTCTTACAAGAGTGCACAATGAGGTTGTCTAGATAAGTATCAACTTCAACGACAGAAGAATCTTGGGGATTCATTGGGACGGTATTGCAACTATATTTTGTGTTCACTTCATCATATAGATCATACTCATCCAAAGGGATCATAGGGTGATTGAATTCCTCACCTAATTCAGACCATGACTCATCATGCTCAGTCCTTTCAAGATCTAGTAGGGAAGAAGGTCTATAATGTAGGTACTCCCAAGATATTTCGGAAAAAACTCATGCTCATGAAAATCATTTCATTCAAGGGAAAACTATCATTGAGATAATCATGTGAACAATTTGAGTGGATCACCAAAGTGGGCAGGAGTGCGGGATCTCCCTCCTCTGTCCCCAAAGAGGAAAGATCAGGGTCTACAACAATGTCATTGAAGCTTGACAAATGACCTTTGCTACAAACAATGACATAACCATTCCGATGGACAAATGTCCTTTACTCAAATTAATTAGTAAAGGAAGAGTCCAAGGGCCACTCAAATATGAAGTACGAAATGGGACCAGATGCAATGATGATAGAGAACCATCGAAAGTGGAATCGATCGATAAAATTGGTGCCAAAAAGTTAAAGGTTCCCATAAGCGAAGAACACATCCCGACACCAATGTTCTCAGTTTTCGACTGAGAATTCTCAATAATCAGGACCTTGATGATGTAGAGGAACTAGAATTAGTGAATGAAAAATTGATCGATCGTCACAATTTTGCCTTCGTGAAAAAAGGATACAACATATAACAAAGATGATATGATCTCCTTCATGGAATAAATCCAGTTCTAACCCAATAAAATGTTGTAGTCAAGGCGTGCATCAACCACCTTGACCTCTATCGACACAATATCATTAGAGGAAATTTGAGGTCTAAAATGGGCCTCCTAAGGAAAATAATAAAATAATAGTTAAAAGAATAAAATAATAGTTAAAATAATAATATAATAGTTATTAATTTTGGAGGAAGAATGAAAAAAACTACTTTTTTTGTTCGTATTTTCGACATATCTCCTTGTGTTTTTACTCAAATTCCGAGCGTGAGAGCTCATTTGATGCGTAATTTAATTTTGCATCCAACGATTACCCACACTGCATACTTTGATAGACCCCACTACCCCAAAAATAATAAATACCTGAAAAAACATTATGATGACATGATCATCACATTTTTTCAGGTATTTATTATTTTTGGGGTAGCGGGGTCTATAAAAAGTATGCAGTGTGGGTACTCGTTGGATGGGGAATTAAATTCCACATCCAACAAGCTCTCCTTCTCGGAATTTGAGTAAAAAGACAGGGATATATGTCGAAAATACGAACAAAAAAAGTAGTTTTCTTTTATGACAAATATTTCAATTCAACCATTATGGTTGACTTATTTTATTGAAATTCTATTGGTTCTTGAATTCCAACTCACAAAATTTATTGTTGGCGTGTTTTCTTAGAAGGCCCATTTTTAGACCCCAAATTTCCTCTAATGTCCCTCCCAACTAGACCTGAACAGAAGGAATAATGTCGTGCAGTTTAAATGAGTGTCCATCGAATGTTGTCAACATATTCGAAGATTGAGACCACTGGAGAGAGACAAGACCCTTCCAACAAGGCAAAGACATGACTGATGTTGAAGCGCCTTCATTAATAACTGTGCGTTTGATAGTGATGTTTAAACAATCCACATGGACTTCAAATTCACATGGTAATGCAAGCGAGGCTGGACTTTAGCCATCTCAAACTTTATCGTACTCAGACTACTTAAATCATGAGCTCCCAAAGCAACCAACAAGGCCCATATCCTCCACAATAGATTAGTTTTGGGTGGCTTGGGAAATGAGCACTTAAGGAATCCTTTCAGTATGCTTACTAATCATAGATCAAATCTAATTACTAAGATTGAAAAATGGCTTGTTCCTTAGTAGCCACTCTGAATGTCGAAACATCCTTCGCAATACAAGGAAATAAGGACTAAAGTAACCACCCAATAGGAATTCCAGTGGAATGTTGTTCTTAATCAATCACTTTCATCTACGCAACTCTTGAATATGGTCGAAAATATGAGTGGCCTTGTATTGGCCAAAGGTTGACATGAGTTCTATACGAACATCATAGTGAACTGAAAACTAAAAGTGATTAAGGAATACCATGGCCAAATTGTTAAAGGTCTAGTATGTTCCCACAGGAAACTCTATATACCATTTCATGACTAGAGCCATAAGGGTGTGTTGAAACAGACTCAATCGAATGGAATCATGATTCAATGAACTCAACGAGCACTAGAGATGAATAGTTGTAACATGATCACCAGGATCCTCGCCCTTCTTGCCTTCAAACATAAAAATGTCCGAAGGAAGCTTAGGAGGGATTGAAGGCCATGCCAGATCATGAAACACAGGGTCATTTGTGAGTCTAGACAAATCAGGAATATTTAACGTAGCTAAAGAAATGAGCCTAAGTTGCGGCATTTAATTCCATGCCCCCTAGAAATATTGGTTTTGCTACGATGGAGGGTTTTGGTAAAATGCATGACCAGGGTTCTAGTAAAATCCATGACCTTGACCAATTAGATAGTAACCTTCTCCTATATTACCCATGTAAGGATGAACGAGTATTTTCATGTAAGGAATTCCTTGGGAAGGGTGAACAATATTACCAAGATTACCCATCTAGTGTACTGGATGGCCCCCAGACACCTGGGGAGGCACATAACCTTTAGACACACGGATTCCAGATAATGGGGGAACCATACCAAAGGGACCATGCCCTCCTAAGGTACCACTTGAAGTATGGGGAGGATTCATCATGAGAAATTCTTTTGAAGGGATAGGTGTCGTGGATGATGGAAAAAAAGATGGGATATAAGTTATAGACCTGACATTCACATATCTACCACCACCCATAATAGGATGAACACTAGTGTGAGGAGCAGATGAAGGGGGTGGCCACCCCCCCAATGAATGGAGTAGAAGGAGGGATATGAACACCTCAAAATTGATATGCACTGAAAGGGGATGATGTGCCCGCAAGTCCAACACTAGGTCCAGTACTATGAACATGGATGGATGATGGTATACTAGTTTAAAAATTAAACATGCCAAAAGTATAAGCATTAGTGGTAAAGGGAATGGTTTTAGGCTTAGTACCTATTCACCTCAAGGGAAATTTGAGTATGTGATGTGAAGATCCTATGAATTCAAAAGGATTTGTTCCTACGGGGAGAGAAGGAGTAGAAGCATGTGGGTTGGTGTAAGTAGAAGACCTTGGGATCCATAAGGTGGTGGTAGAAGTATCCCCATGGGATTCCCCTCCCAATGCAAACAACAGGGATGGAGGGAGCTCCAGATTTTCATAAATAGTACTCATCCCTAAAAGTATAATAAGGCCCCTATGGGAAACATGAACAGTCTCACGTCTCCGTCTCTTGTAAATAGTTTGTGTAGGATCAAAAGGCGATAAATATGTTAAATAACGAGACCAATGAGGAGGAAGAATTCAATCCACGATGACTCAAAAAAGATATAATCAAGTAACCACAATACCTAAGGCCAACTAGAAAACACAGAGCACACCCCTAAATAAGATAGAACAAATGCACACAAACAAGGAATGAGGATAAATTAGCTCTCAAATGCAGCAAGTATGTATCTCCTAGGAGAGGCCTGATACTCTTATACGCTACAAGGAGAGGTGTGTAACCAATTATAGTGGCCCTCAACATCAATGCAAAGAGACACTGTGTCATTTGACCCCTACTTGGCCAGGACACTCACAGAATAACCTATACAAGTACCCCCTTGTTGTAGCGGCAACTGTTTTCCCAAATTTTTGAAATTTTGGACCCTCCTTTTATTTTATCTTGCCTGGGAGTGTGGATTCATGAACTCTGTTTTGTTCTTCCCTCTACTACAGTTTGGATTGAAGTGACATCAATTGATTTCATGCTTTTTGGAAAACTGCTTCCTGTCGGCAAACGCGTTAACGGTGGAGTTTTGAAAATGATGTCTTTTTGGTCTGAATGGTTTCCTTCATTGCTATCGGAAGTCTGTTTATGTTCAAGTCAAAGCTTATTTCTCTTTGCTGTCACTGTTTTGGGGGTTAAATGAACTATTTTCATCACTCCCCAGTGTAAATATTTTGAAAACTTAATACTTTGTTTTTCGATAAATTTTCGCTGTCGAAAGTTTTCGGACAGTAAAACGGGGCCGTAGTTCTCTATGCAGCCGCCGTTGCGGAAGATAAACACTGAATGTTCTGACGGTTAGCTATTTTCTTTTCCAATGCTGAGTTTTTTGACATTGCGATATTTTGTTATTCGCTCTCGGAACGGTTTATAACTTTAATCAGAAGCCATAGTCCTTATGTCGTCCGCCGTTGCGGCTGCTCAGTAGACTAACCATCTGACGTATAACTGTTCTGCTTGCCGATGAATAGTTGTTTATTTCTCCGATCACATGGTTTTATTGTTTCAACTTTTTTGCTTTGCGGTGATTTTTCAGAATGTGTTGACTTTGATCGGAGGCCATAGCCTAATTGTGTTCCGCCGTTGCGGCTCTAGAGTGGACTAACTATCCACCATATAACTGCTCCGATCGTCGATGGTTTTATGATTACCAAGACCCGTAGTTGGTTTGACATCAGTCATTGCGGCTCCTCAATGAACTAATCACCCGACGCTGCTGTTTCGTTCACCGATGGTTTGTCCTGACTTTCGTCGATGTTTTCTTTTTGCTGTGGAATCCATTGTCCATCCACCCTTTTCCATTGCGGCTAAGTATTGATCTATCCTGCTGAGGCTTTATGATTAGTCTTTCTGATCCCTGATGCCTGGATGACAGTTGCTATTGTTTTATGTTTCCATGGATTTACTGCTTAAACCTTTGCTTTCCAATGATTTGTTTTCTCTATCAAAGCATTTTTTTATGTTTGATTGGAGGGTTAGTCTCTTGTGTCTCCGAAAAGGCGATTGCATTGAGATCATCATCGCCGACATTTAGTCATGGAAACTTTCGATCACTGCATTTTTCATTTGAAAGCAGAAGCCGTAGTCTGATTGTCTTTCGCAATGGCAGCTCCAGAACGGACTAACCATCCGCCATAATAAATTTTCCTTTCGCCGATGTTTTTATGCTGACCACAGAACTCATAGTATGATGGTCTTCCGTCATTTCAGCTGTGAATAGGACTATTCTTCCGTAGTCCTTAGTTTTTCCGCTCGCCGATTTGTTTTATTTGTTGCGGAGCCCGTAGTCTTTCCGTCTTCTGCCATTGCGGCTGCGTAATGTGCTAACCATTTGACTTATAGAGTTTTCGATGCCGATAGACCTAATGATCTCACGGAACTCGTTGTCTGTTTGAAGCCCGCTGTTGCGGCTGTGAATAAAACTATCCTACCGATGCTTTAATGGTTCAGACCGCCGATAAGGGTTTTTCCCACCGTTTTGTGGGGCGGCGGCGGTTTTTGATTCTTGTTAGGGTTTTTTGTGATGAGAACACAACGCAGGGTTGCATGTTTGATGCTTAGTCTCATTAATAGTGTGGTTTACATTTTCTTGAATGCTGTCCATATTAATGTTGAGTTTTTTTGTTTAACTGTAGACAGACTTAGAAGATTTTCAGATCTTGTTTGATGATTGCTGCTGTGAAGAAGACGTCTCTAAAATAAAAGTCAGAAGCAAAGATGCTGCTCACAGATGAAATATAATGAAAGGTTGAGATCAACAGGTTATTGAACAGAATTGATAGCAGCAGAGGCCCAGGATTGGAATGGCTCCTCAGTTACCAAGCTGGTCCCTTTTTACAAAGTGCTTGTAAATCTTAGTCTAAAATGTAACGTATTGTATGAATCATGAGCACTCACAAAGGACAAAATTGTGAGATTAAACGGTTGGGGGAGCCCAAAGATCACCCTGGGGGGCAACCCAAAAGTTTTGCTGTTTGTATAAATATAGGAGAATTAGAGGGAATGAAGGACTTTTTCCCAGTAAGATTTGTGAGGACATATTGTAAGAAGAACTATTTCCTTTTGCAATAGATAATTACAATTTTCCTGTTGGAGAAATCTTGGTGGAATGTTCAAATGTTGTGCTATGGATTTGTTGAAGAGGAACTATTTTGTTTTCAGCTTTGTGTCCATTAACTGTGAGATCGTTCTAACTCTATGAACCTATGTTCTTGTATGAATGTTCTTTGGTTTATTTTATGAAAATTTCCACTATGAGTAATGAATGTTGTTCATAAACAATTGGCTATCTGGTTGTTCAAATATCTTTAAATGTTCATGTGTTTTGAAAGAAGTATCAGCTATATATGATTTTTCATGATGCATGTACAAAATACATTACTTATTAATGAATGATAATTTTTCTCCCTAGGGATAGGTTAGGTAGTTAGCTTTAATTTCTTGCTGTGTGTGATTTAGATGTGAGAGAGTTTAAGACGAGAGGTAAGAACCTGCGCATCACATTGTGACCGCTCCTCGTATTCTACATCAATCTGCATTTTAGATAGGCACTTGCATATCATACTTAAAAATAAAAACACAAAAATATACACGGTGGACCAGGCCACAACCAGTAAAACCTTTTATTTTTGTTACTTGACCTACGGTAGCCGGATCACAAATTGGACAGATTCCCCATGCCAAATAGTAATAGGCTAGTTGGGAACGTTTACTAGGGAGAATCCCTTATTGTTGTTGCCTGTGAATTTCTAGGCCTCAACAGTTTTTGGCACTAGAAGGAGGGCCAAGAGTGCATGGCTGGCCAGGGAAATACATTTCCTCGAAATAACTCCACCAGTGATAGTTTTGAAAGCAATTTGTTTCCTGATCCAAATACTGAAGAGAATAGAGAACATTTGTTTGTTGTGGACAACCAAGTAGTAAATGACCTGAGAAGACAAATGCAGGCTTATGTAAAGAGTATTGGAGGATTACCCATTATCCTTCATTTACCCCGAAGAGAATACAAGAAGAAAGACCGTCCCATCTTGGAAGATTTAGTGTTGGTTGGAGACTTGGAAGAGTTAGTAGAAGCAGCATTATAGGAGGTTTTTCAGCATTTGAATCAAGTGGGCCCAAACAAACCTTATTGTTCACCTATGTGGACTCCTGTTCCTTCGCCTCCTCACTCTCCACCCAGACTCATGGCAAGTGTAAATGAAAACCAACCACCTAACCCACCAAATCCACCATCGGCTTGGAAGGCCAGATCACCCCTGAACCTGACATCTCCGTTGCATGATTTACCTCAAGCTTTTGAAAAGATGCTGCCTAAGTTTGAACCAAATGAGAATATGTTAGTAGATGACAATTTACAAAGTTTTTATTTGGATATAGAAGGATTGAGGGCCGGGGAGCATGAGGATGTCATTTGTATACTTTTTCTGCACACCCTTAAAGGAGCAACATCATCATGGTATTTCGGTTTTCCTGCAAACTCTATCCTAGACTGGGATACCTTTGAAAGGATTTTTAGAAGTAAGTATGCAACCTAAAAAACTCATGCAGCTCTCATGAAAGGACTCTGTGCCTTAAAGAAAGAAAGAAAAGAGAAGGTGCATAGTTTTACCCAAGTATTCGCAACCTATCTTAAGATTTTTTCTGAAGCTGACAAACCCTTGGATAAAGTTCTGATTGAGTATTATACCTCAGCTCTAGGACCCGAGTTGGCCATGTTTGCCAAAATGAAAGCCAAACCTATGCTAGAAGAGACTTATGAAGAAGCGGAGAGAGTAGAGGCTGAAAAAGAAAGCATCGAAGATTATCCTGAATGGTCAGGAGAAAAAAATGTTGGGAGGAAAAATTTGTTATTTACTAAGCCTAAAGAGGAGCAATCACCAAATTTCGAAGGAATGGCAAAGATGATGCAGAAGCTCTCTAACAGAATCATAGACTTGGAAAAGGAAAAGGAAGCCCAAAAGTTTTATAAGCCTTATTACAAGAAAAGGGAAGATAACAATCAATCCCAACCCCCTCTGCACGCCTCCTCATCTATGAACTTAATGGAGGTAGGGATGGATAACTTTTGCACTTTTTTAAACCTAGGACTAGTCGGCCAATTTAATTATATAACTACAACAACCGGTATTTAAAATCCAGAGCTGCAGCTTTATCATTTGACTACTTGTCTTGATGATGTTTCCAGATTCGGAATCGAAACGTTGACCAAAAATGTCTACTACGGATTGTCCGAAAAAACACTGCAACAATTTATCTTACCGCAGAAATCTACAAACTGAAATTCAATGACGTTGGTTATGAATCAGCTGTTGGATTCCAAATTAACCAAGGATAATGATGAATAAGGGAAAGACAACAATAAATCAACAAAAAAACAGGAGGATGAGGCCATGGTTTTATGGGACTGTGTATCATTGTTTGATGCCTAGGAAGAAAAGGATCTGAGACATGAAAATATCTTGGAAACAAATGTAACGATGAGAAGCTAGGGGTTGATTAAGGAAAATAGTCTTATGCTCCCGAATATTAAGAGACTTCAAAAGAATGTTAAGAAATTTCAAAACAACTCCTCAGTTTACCATCACCAGTCAAAATCACCAGTCAAAATCCTAGACAGATCAACATGCCTACTAAGCCCAATGAAGGAAAGATAAATAATGTTAAACCGAATCTCACGGGACATAAGATGGATTATGACACTGTGGAGGATATCAAAAAGGTAAGGGCAAACATCTCATTATTTCAGATGTGCAATGTGCTGCAGCAAAAAGAAAAGCTATTGAAAGCACTTGAAATATCAGAGGAGAGGCTGCCCACTAACAATCAGCCGCAGGAAGAAGAAATTGGTGAAGCAAGTGTGGGAGGTAAGCCTAAATGAAAGTCTCCACCTTTTCTCCTTACTTTTGAAATTTTCAACCACAACATGCATAACTGCCTAGTAGACTCAGGGGCATCAGTCAACATCATGCCACTGTTGGTTTGCAAAAAAGATAAATGGGCAACCTAAACCATCTACCTGGAGGGTCGTTCAGTTTGATAGAAGGAATGTGAAGGTAATTGGGGAAATGGAGGATGTTCTTGTTCGCTTATCTTCAAATGATAAGGTATGTCAATTCATTGATATTGTGGTGGCTGACATACCGAAAGCTTATGGAATTGTTTTGAGCAGAGATTGGTCGGCAAAGATGAACGAATATTTTGCCTCAGACTGGTCACATTTATGGCTACCATATAAAGGAATCCCAAATCAAATTAAAGTTTTGAGGGAGCCCCACATGAAACACAATGTTACTCAGTTCAAAGGTAAAAATGAACCAGTGGATTCTATTTTGGGAAATTACTTTATTGAGCTAGAACCAGGAAACTATCAAGCGAAAGAAGCCAGCGATATCTCAGATGCTCAGCCTGATCTCCTTCGTTTTTCACAGGCTGATGAAATTGATTGTAAAATAGTAGACTTAGCTGTAGATGTAGATGTTAATTCTCACACAGTAGTTAGCGATTTTTGGACGCTTTTCTTTGATGGTTCTAAAACTTTAGAGGGGTCAGGAGCCGGTTGTGTCCTGAATGACCCTAAGAAAAACAAACACTTTCTTTCATGTAGGTTAGAGTTTGAATGTACCAACAACATAGCTGAATATGAAGCATTAGTTTAGGGACTAAGAAAAGCCATTGAATTAAAGGCAAAAAATCTGAAAGTGCTTAGAGATTCTGAAATAATTGTAAAACAAATTCAAAATCAAATACATTGCATTTCTCCTCATTTAAAAGCTTATCAAAATGAAGTATGGGATTTAATTAAATGTTTTAATGCATTTAAAATTGTATCGATTCCAAGACTTAAGAATGCAACAACTGACTTGTTGGCCACCTCAGCTGTGAGGCTTGTGCCCTCTAATAATCGGTGCTTTGTTGATTTGCTTTTCAGGTCTTCAGTTCCAGATATGATTACCAATCTATGAGTTTTTGATGATGATCAACAAATTATAGAATGCTTGACAAATGATGAAACCTTCAAAGGGGCGATTATTGATGATGAAGAACATCAAGCCGAGCTAAAATTCGATAATTTTATTCCTAAAGGAGTCAGGACTTTAGAGTGAATGTTTGCTTTAAACGAGAAATTTAGAAGACCAGTGAATGTGAAGATGTTGGAGACATTTACCATCATACACACTCTTTTTGGTCAAATTTGCCTAGTTAAACCACTATCCTAAGTATAATTGACATTAATTGACATCAGTGGAGAATTAATTTCCATCATCCAGTCACACCCACGCCTACCTATAGTCAAGGAGGATAACTTATCCTTCTCCTACAGTCAAGGAGGCTAACTGGAGCACTTCGGGGGTGATTTGAGTGATATTAATGCACCTAATTTCTAACTGGTGGTTACAATCAGTTCAACCAGTAAGTTAAGGCGCCTCCTCTCATTAAATATATTATTTAATTATTATTTAATATTATTTAATGATCTGGAGTCAACAGGGCGCCTCCACCAACTTCTTATGACCAGTTCAGCTTTAGTTAACCTCATCGAGGTTCATTGAAGTCATGGAGCACTAGCACTTGATGGTTGGCTTGCTATGACATGTGTTTGATCTCCTTTAGTTGAGATTCAATCATTTATTGCACTCCGACTTCAGTTAGGGTTTAGTGAGTCAATTAGGGTTTTGGTCAAGTGGTTAACTAAGTGTGATTGAATGGCTAAGAGTCAGTTAAGCCAGACTCACTCATGATTTCGAATTGCCTCCTTAGGTATTCAAATTTCTCATTGATTCAAGCTATTGCTTGACATTTTTATTGTAACTATTCATTGTTTATTGAATATACAGTGAGGAAACCATTTTGGTTCCGATTAACACCATTTCATGAGTATTTGTTGATTATTCTTTGATGAGATTGATTCTTGGTTCCTAGATCAATGTGCAAGATTAATATGGTATCAGAGCATACGGTGGATCGAATATCTATCTCTCAAAAACAAGATTTTTGATAGATTTATCCATGAAAAGTGAGCAATAGCTCAAAATTCTAGCACTGCACCAGAAGCCGAGGCTTACCACTCAATATCCCAAGTAAAGAACTTGTTGATCAAGCTTGCTTGATTGACTATGCTGGGTGTGATGAAAGCCTAAAATGTATAGGATGTCCGACCTTACGGTGCCCCTTTTGTTTTGATTTGTAGGTTTCAATAGGTACAACTTCGAATGGACTCATCAATCCCTCTTCTCACCCCATTCACAAGCTATTTGGAATGGAAGTTGAAGATGATTACATCTCTGAAAAGACGAGGTCTCTATGAGGTGTCTATTGGACTTGGAAAAGATTTTTATGAGAATGATAATGACTGGTTAAATGACAATGATAGATCTTTTGGAGCAATATGTCTGGCCCTTTCTCCTAGCTTGTACTACCTTGTTGGTTCGTTGAATACCCAAAGGATTTCTGGACAATATTCGACAGAACCTTTGGCAAGCACAATGAGGATCATAATAGTACTTTGGAGATCACATCAAGCACCACAAGAGTTCTTCACTCAAAATACTCAGCCTCTACTCTCTTTGATGAAGTTGTTCAAGATGAAGATGAAGCAGAATCTTCTACACATTCAATTCGAATTGAAGAAAGTCTCCATGCAGCGACTCCTTCTCCTAATGCTTCGGAAGTTCATGAGATCTCTGATATCTCATCTTCTCATATTGCTGAAACAGAATAAGACATTCAAATATCTTATATTGAAGAAAAATACTACTGCACTTCCATGCAAACATTCACCGGTGATTTTCCTTTGAATTCTATGCAAAATTTACCAGTAATTGCTTTCGAAAGTGAAGAGAAATTTGATTTTTCTTCCTCTAATGTTGCTTCTGGTGTGAAAATATGTAAAAAATTGGATATTTTGGAAGAAATATCAGATTATAAGAGTGACACATTCGCTCCCCATGATCTATATTTTCCAGCACAATCCTACAGGATTGCATGCACCAAAATTCAGAATTTTGAAGAAAAAGACAACTGTGCATCCACCGTCTCGGTTGACCATTATTTTGGATCTGATATGAACCTTATTGGATATTATATGATCTTATTTGGATTTGATATGATATTTCTTGGTTCAAAATTTCAGGTTCATAAACCTTCAGTACTGTTTGTAGCTGTTCTCATCAACGGTGTGAAGAAACAAGTACCGCAAGTCTCCTACAAAACTGCTGCTCGGGATTTGATTTCATTTCACAGTTTTGAATCTATTGTGAACTTATTTAGATCTGATTTACATTCCGATCTGATATTTTTTTGTTCATATTTTAAAATCTAAGAGCTTTCAGCCATACTTGTAGCTGCTCTCACTGATTACGGTGTGAAAAATCAAGTACCGCAGTTCTTGTTCAATTTACCATCATACACACTCTTTTTGGTCAAATTGGCCTAGTTAAACCACTATCCTAAGTATAATTGACATTAATTGACATCAGTGGAGCATTAATTGCCATCATCCAGTCACACCCACGCCTACCTACAGTCAAGGAGGCTAACTTAGCCTTCTCCTACAGTCAAGGAGGCTAACTGGAGCACTCCGGGGGTGATCTGAGTGATATTAATGCACCTAATTGCTAACTGGTGGTTACAATTAGTTCAACCAGTCAGTTAAGGCGCCTCCTCTCATTAAATATATTATTTAATTATTATTTAATATTATTTAATGATCTGGAGTCAACAGGGCACCTCCACCAACTTCTTATGATCAGTTCAGCTTCAATTAACCTCATCGGGGTTCATTGAAGTCATGGAGCACTAACACTTGATGGTTGGCTTGCGATGACATGTGTTTGATCTCCTTCAGTTGAGATTCAGTCATTTATTTCACTTCGACTTCAGTTAGGGTTTGGTGAGTCAATTATGGTTTTGGTCAAGTGGTTAACCAAGTGTGATTGAATGGCTAAGAGTCAGTTAAGCCAGACTCACTCATGATTTCGAATTGCCTGATTTGGTATTCGAATTTCTCATTGATTCAAGCTATTGCTTGACATTGTTATTGTAACTATTCATTGCTTATTGAATATACAGAGAGGAAACCATTCTGGTTCTGATTAACACCATTTCATGAGTATTTGTTGATTATTCTTTGATGAGATTGATTCTTGGTTCCTAGATCAATGTGCAAGATTAATAGAAGACTCATAGCTCATCTCTACAATTTGAGTTCATTAATTTGGGGACTGAAATTGAGCCTAAATATGTGAATTTGGGAACGTGTTGCTCCCCAGGTGAAAGGAATAAGTTTATTAGTCTTTTAAAACAATACAAATATGTTTTTTCCTGGACGTATGAAGATCTGAAGACATATGACACCAATATTGTCCAACATGTTATCCCCATCAGATCTGGAAGCAAACCTTATCAACAGCCTTTAAGGAAAATGCATCCAAAATTAGAACCTTTAATCCAAAATGAAGTTAAGAAACTATTGGATGCTAGAATTATCTTCAAGGTTAGACACTCGGAATGGGTTTCAAATCTGGTACCAGTAAGGAAGAAATCCAGAGAAATTAGGCTATGTGTGGATTTCAGAAACTTAAATCATGCTTCAGATAAAGACAATTATCATGTTCCACCCATGGAACAGATATTGCAAATGGTTTCGGGTTCTGAATTATTCTCTTTATTAGATGGATTCTCAGGCTACAATCAAGTATTAGTAGCTGAAGAAGACAGACTTAAAATGACATTTAGAACCAGGTGGGGAACTTTTGCTTACAAAAGGATGCCCTTTGGACTCATAAACGCTGGAGCTACTTTCCAGAGGGCTATGGACATAGCTTTCCATGGTCTGATTGGCCGCAGTGCTGTAGTATACCTCGATGACATCACGATATTCTCAAAGAAAAGAGAGGAACACACATTTCATCTAAAGCAGATTTTTGAACGCTGCCGAAAATATGGTATCTCACTAAATCCCAAGAAGTGCATGTTTTCCGTTACAGAAGGTAAGTTGTTGGGTCATGTGGTTTCTAAGAAGGGGATATCCATAGACCCAGATAGGATCAAATCCATCGAACAGATTCCCTTACCCCATAATAAAAAGGGCATGCAATCATTTATGGGGACAATAAATTTCGTGCGAAGGTTTGTGCCAGATTTCGCTCAAATTGTTAAACCTTTGCAGTAAATGGTAAAGAAAAGTGTACAATTCAAGTGGACTGATGTAGAGAAGAACATATTTAGTAAAATAAAGACAGCTGTTGCGCACGCACCCTCCCTCAAAAGTACATATTTTGAGAAAGATTTTATTTTGTACACTTTCGCATCTGATGATTCACTAGCAGTTGTGCTTACCTAGAAGGAAGATGGGGGAGATGAGTTCCCCATATCATTTATGATCACTGGTCTGCAAGGGGCCGACTTGAATTACCCAGCTGTGGATAAACAAGATTATGCCGTGTTCAAAGCTGTAAAACAATTCGGGCCATACATACTTAAGAACCGAACAAAGGTAATTGTTCCACACCCAGTTGTGAGGTCTCTTTTCATACAAAAAGAGTTAGGAGAAAGAAGAGGCAACTAGGTAACAACTCTATAGGAGTATGACCTTGAATTCAAGCCATCCTCCATAGTTAAAGGGCAAGGATTGTGCAAACTAATGACTGAAAGTAAATACGATGAAGAAAAGAACTGGGAAAACGAAGCTGAGTTACATTTGATGGATGTATGTCCTCTTTACACAGCTCCGGACTCCTGGTATCGAGAACTTGTGCATTACCTTCAGGCGGGATTGTTACCGAAACACTGGAATGCTAATCAAAGAAGAGCACTACGGCTTAAATCAGCCTCATATCATATGGTTAAAGGAATATTATTCAAAAATAATTATGATGGAGTTCTTCTTAGATGCTTAGAGAGAGAAGATGCGAAAAAGGTCATAATAGACTTACATGATGGGCCTGCTGGAGGACACTTCTCTAGAGATACAATAGCCCATAAAATTCTTAGAGCCAGATACTATTGTCCCACACTGTTCAAATATGCACATGCCCATGTTAGAAAGTGCGACATCTGCTAAAGGTGTGGTGGAAGACAAGTTAAAGCAGCAAGACCATTAAATCCTGTAATGATAACGAAACCTTTTGAGCAGTGGGGGATGGAAATCATTGAAGAGATAAAGCCAAATTATTCCTTGCAACACAAATATATTCTGATGGTAACCTACTACTTCACTCATTGGGTCGAGGCCATTCCGTTGCGTAAATTAAATGAAGATGCGGTCATGGACTTCTTGCAAGATCATATTATGACCAGGTTTGGAGTTCCAATTTCTTTAGTTTTCGATAATGCTACTTATTTTTCCTCTATTAGATTAACTGCATTTTCTCATGAGAAAGGAATTAAGTTGCATTACTCTACAAATTAATATCCACAAGGAAATGGTTTGGCTGAATCTACGAACAAGAATCTGATTAGAATTTTAAAAAAGACCGTGATAGAAAACCAGAGGAGTTGGCACTCAACATTACCAAATTCTCTTTGGGATGCTAGGATCACCCCTAAGACTTCGTTAGGTGTGTCCCCATATACCCTTGTTTATGGAAAATAGGCCATTCTAACCCCCAATATCATGCTATCCTCTTCCATAATAGCTCAAGAATCCAGAGGATCAGATAATGAAGTCTTGTAGATAAGGATACATAATATTTTGAAGGAAGAGGAATCTAGATCCAGGGCCAGAGAACGTTTTAAACAACAACAGGAGGTAGTAAAGAGATGGTTTGATAAACACAAAGCTGGAACAAAATATTTCGAGGTGGGAGATTTGGTTCTCAAATGGGACCACCCCCATGATGAGAAAGGAAAACACACGAAATTTCAATAGTTATGGGTAGGCCCTTTCCAGATTGCAACAAAACTTGGCCCCTCAACCTGTAAGTTGCAAGATTTACAGGGATGGGAAGAGAACTTACCAGTAAATGGTCTAGTTCTTAATCCTTATTTTTCTTGGTTTTGTTTATTTTGTTCCGTTTTGTACATAAATAAATTGATTGCTTGGCTGTTTATTTTTTTGATTTATTTTATTTTTGTTTGTTTTTAGTTTAGATTTTGATTGATTTCAATAAAAGAGGCAAAATTTTGGTTGCATGGAGGACATTAGAATTCTGGATTGACTAAATCCTTGATTATAAGACTGTGTATTATTAAGTTATCTGAAAGAATTTCATCTAGTTTAATGGTTTTCCTAAATGGCTATGAACACATTGAAGTCCTACTTAATCCTTGTAAAATAACTCAGGATCAAAAGGTCTGGAATACTATTTCGAGGCTCCGTCCATCTCACATTTAAAAATTTCCTAGGGGGTGATAGTAAAAGACCCACGGAAAGGAAGCAGGGTAAATAGTATATTATATATAAATGATCCCATGTCAAGAATTGAAAGCCAAGAGGCAAATAAGAGTCAAAACTCCTAAGAAAGCAATATGTATCAAGACAAAGTACTGAATCATATGAGTACAAAATTGACAAAAGTTCTTCTCCGTTCGTGAGCTGAAAATTAAATACATCTCTCACACAAAAGGACACTATGGATAGAGGAGCCTGAATAATAAAAAAAAATTCAGAAAGAAAGGCATGCAGGAGGACTCAAAAAGGACAAAAGTCCAAAAGCACAAAAGTGCAAAATGGCATGGGAGTGAGGAACAAATGAATATTTCTGTTTACCATATGTTACAATCCTGTGGTGTCCAAGCTCGAAGCTACCCGAAGACAGAGGAAAAAAACGAAACTCATATTCTTGGCCTTGAAAGAGTTATCTTGACTTTGAAATCTTGGTTTCCATTTTCCTAAATTGGACTACCCTCAATGATTAAAAGTACATATATTTGCCATTTGGGAAATCCAGACATCTAGAAGAATTCAACATGTTGGTTTTATTGTTAAACAATCTGTTACTTAAGGAATAAATTGTCTAGAGATCTAGGTTCACCAGGTAGTCACCAATTGTTGCAGCTGCAACTGTTTTCCCAAATTTTTGAAATTTTGGACCCTCCTTTTATTTTATCTTGCCTGGGAGTGTGTGGATTCATGAACTCTGTTTTATTCTTCCCTCTGCTACAGTTTGGATTGAAGTGAGGTCAATTGCTTTCATGCTTTTCGGAAAACTACTTCCTGTTGGCAAACGCGTTAACGGTGGAGTTTTGAAAATGATGTCTTTTTGGTCTGAATGATTTCCTTCATCACTATCGGAAGTCTGTTTACATTCAAGTCGGAGCTTGTTTCTCTTTGCTATCATTGTTCCGGGGGTTAAACAAACTATTTTCATCACTCCCCAGCCTAAATCTTTTGAACACTTAATACTTTGTTTTTCGAAAAATTTTCGCTGTCGAAAGTTTTCGTACAGTAAAATAGGGCCGTAGTTCTCTACGCAGCCACCGTTGCGGAAGCTAAATGTTGAATGTTCCAACGGTTAGCACTTTTCTTTTCCAATGCCGAGGTTTTTGACTTTGCGATATTTCGCTTTTTGCTCTAGGAACGGTTTATAACTTTAATCGGAAGCCATAGTTCTTATGTCGTCCACCGTTGCAGATCCTCGGTAGACTAACCATCTGACGTATAACTGTTCCGCTTGCCGATGAATAGTTGTTTATTTCGCCGATCACACGGTTTTATTGTTTCAACTTTTTTGCTTTACGATGATTTTTCAGAATGTGTTGACTTTGATTGGAGGCCGTAGCCTAATTGTGCTCTGTCGTTGCGGCTCTGGAGCGGACTAACTATCCGCCATATAACTGCTCTGATCGTCGATGGTTTTATGATTACCAAGACCCATAGTTGGTTTGACATTCACCGTTGCGACTCCTCAATGAACTAATCGCCCGACACTGCTGTTCCGTTCGCCGATGGTTTGTCCTGACTTTTGCTGATGTTTTCTTTTTGCTGCGGAATCCATTGTCTGTCCACCTTCCATCGTTGTGGCTACGTATTGATCTATCCTGCCGACGCTTTATGATTAGTCTTTCCCATCCTCGACGCCTGGACGACAGTTGCTGCTATTTTATGTTTCCATGGCTTTACTGCTTAAACCTTTGCTTTCCGATGATTTGTTTTCTCTATTGGAGCATTTTTTAATGTTTGATCGGAGGGTTAGTCTCTTGTTTCACCAACATGGTGGTTGCATTGAGCTCATCATCGTCAGCATTTAGTCATGGAAACTTTCGATCGCTGCATTTTTCATTTGAAAGCGGAAGCCGCAGTCTGATTGTCTTCCGCAATGGCGGCTCCGGAACAGACTAACCATCCGCCATAATAAATTTTCCTTTCACCGATGTTTTTATGTTGACCACGGAACTCGTAGTCTGATGGTCTTCCGCCGTTGCAGCTGTGAGTAGGACTATTCTTCCGTAGTCCTTAGTTTTTTCGCTTGCTGATTTGTTTTATTTGCCGTGGAGCCCGTAGTATTTTCTTCTTCCGCCATTGCGGCTGCGTAATACGCTAACCATTCGACTTATAGAGTTTGCGACGCCGATAGACCTAATGATCTCACAGAACTCGTTGTCTGTTTGAATCTTGCCATTGCGGCTGTAATTAAAACTATCCTGTCGATGCTTTAATGGTGAAGACTGCCAATAAGGGTTTTTCCCACCGTTTTGTGGGGCCGCGGTGGTTTCTGATTCTTGTTAGGGTTTTTTGTGATGAGAACACAATGCAGGGTCGCATGTTTGATTCTTAGTCTCATTGATAGTGTGGTTTACATTTTCTTGAATGCTGTCCATATTAATGTTGAGTTTTTTCGTTTAACTGCAGATAGACTTAGAATATTTTCAGATCTGGTTTGATGATTGTTGCTGTGAAGAAGACGTCTCTAAAAGAAAAGTCAGAAGCAAAGATGTTGCTAACAGATGGAAGATAGTGAAAGGTTGAGATCAACAGGTTATTGAACGGAATTGATAGTAGCAGAGGCCCAGGCTTGGAATGGCTCATCAATTACCAAGCCGGTCCCTTTTTACAAAGTGCTTGTAAATATTACTCTAAAATGTAACGTATTGTATGAATCATGAGCACTCACAAAGGACAAAATTGTGAGATTAAACGGTTGGGGGAGCCCAAAGGTTACCTCGGGGGGCAACCCAAAAGTTTTGCTGTTTGTATAAATATAGGATAATTAGAGGGAATGAAGGACTTTTTCCCAGTAATATTTGTGAGGACATATTGTAAGAAGAACTATTTCCTTTTGCAATAGATAATTACAATTTTCCTATTGGAGAAAGCTTGGTGGAATGTTCAAATGTTGTGCTATGGATTTGTTGAAGAGGAACTATTTCATTTTCAGCTTTGTGTCCATTAACTGTGAGATCGTTCTAACTCTGTGAACCTATGTTCTTGTATGAATGTTCTCTGGTTTATTTTATGAAAATTTCCACTATGAGTAATGAACGTTGTTCATAAACAATTGGCTATCTGGTTGTTCAAATATCTTTAAATGTTCATGTGTTTTGAAAGAAGTATCAGCTATCTGTGATTTTTCATGATGCATGTACAAAATACATTACTCATTAATGAATGATAATTTTTCTCCCTAGGGATAGGTTAGATAGTTAGCTTTAATTTCTTGCTGTGTGTGATTTATATGCGAGAGAGTTTAAGATGAGAGGTAAGAACCTGCGCATCACATTGTGATCGCTCCTCGTATTCTACATCAATCTGCATTTTAGATAGGCACTTGCATATCATACTTAAAACTAAAAACACAAAAATATACACGGTGGACCAGGCCGCAACTAGTAAAACCTTTTATTTTTGTTACTTGACCTACGGTATCTGGACCGCAAACTGGACGTATTCGCCATACCAAACAGTAACGGGCTAGTTGGGAACGTTTACTAGGGAGAATCCCTTACTATTGTTGCCTGCGAATTTCCAAGCCTCAACACCCCTGTGGTACCTAGGAAAATCAACTAAGGTCACCTCAATATAACCAATGCTCAAATGCACAGTTGCAGGAGAGATCCACTGTATGGGAAGGGTAACTAATCCCTAAGCTCAAAATCACCAAACATACCTCAAAATCCCCTAGATACAAATAGGATCCAGGAAATATATTTGTCGCTCACTAAAGGTAGTTGAGGGCTATCCCCACTATCAATGTGCACACTGTCTTGTGCTTAAATATTGTGTAAGAGGAGCCTACTGAGAACACCATTTATAGTAAGGATTTATGCTCTCTTTGGTCAAACACCTAATTGTTTCCGGTTTATAGTATTGGAGAAGTTTACTCACAAAATCCTATTCCAAGACTCTAAAACCTACACTTGTTGGTGCACCCTATAAAATAAAATATTTTAATCAATTTTAAATTAAGCATGCCTTTTAATAGGTTGTGCTTACTCAAGGGTTAGGCCCTGAAACTAATGATGTTATGACTCAGCAGTAAAAGTAAATATGCACACCTAAAAACAATGCCAAGTGTAATCTTGTTTTCCAAATGAAAAGATGGTAAACCACTTAGTGATATGCAAAAAAATAACTTTCTTTCCTTTCAAATGAAAATGCAATCTTTCCTAAATCAAATCCTAAACTAATTCCATTCCAAGTAAACAAATGAAAGTTCTTCTTTCAATGAAAATGCAAAATGAAAATGAACATGCAATAATGCATTTTTTTTTGTATTTTCACAATAAATGAATGAAAATGCAAAAGAGAACAATTAAAATCTCATCCCCCAACAACAAGTATAAAGACACAAAGCTAGAAAGCAACGAGATTCAATAATTCATGCACTAAAAGAAAAACACAAAGGGACAAAATGACAAGAACAAATTATCTAAAAAGCTAATAAGAAGAGAGTTTCCATTCACAATAAAAGCCTCCAATAGATAGTATACGGACCCCAGAAGACTCAACAACACTCAAACCCAGCCAAAATTCTCTCCAACAAAGATATCACGCAAAAATATAAGTGTACGTGACTGCTTAGAGAAAAAAAACATATGCATGAAGTTTAAACACACATAGCCTAAGGATGTACGTGGGTCAAACACACATAGCCTACGTGGATACGCGGGTCTAACACACATAGCCTGGGTATGTATGCGTGCGAAACACACATAGCCTGCGTGGGTACATGGGTCAAACATACATAGCCTGTGTGGGTACACAATTGTCAACAATGAGACCCGCCTATATCAAGTAAAAAGTGAAAAAAGTAAGTTCAAAGCCAAATCACTCAAGGAAATTGATAATGGATGACTATACTAATAAACATGACACATAAACAGAAAGAAACTGAGAGCAATCTAAGAAAATTACAACCAAAAACCCCAAAAGAAAGGGTACTTCTCGAGTGGAGCCACCAATTCTGTTACGAAGAAAATATTCCTATGGATGGGGGTGGACCACAACAGACAGGATGACACCAGAAATCACATCCACTCTTAAATATGCTAGATAAATTAAAGAAGCTAAAAATAAAGGGAGAGAGTCTGTAACTCAACCGGATGTTCGAAGAATACCAGCGTTGAGCTCACAATTAAATGCTTGTTCCCTACAATTTTCCCTCAATAAAAATATATATATTCAAGCATAAAATGTTTTAAATGTTAGCTTTCAAACTAGCAGAATCCATTTAAACAAGTATAAAGAAACTATACCCATGGATATAAATGTAAACAATTGCACATGAAATTTGGATGAGAAATGTATATTTCTATTATTGTAAAACAAAGATACAATGTGACAACCTTTGTTGGCACCCCGTTGGAACTGAGAAACCAAGTTCCTCCACCACTTCAATCCTCCATACCAAAGAAAGCTCACAAATACAATGGAGAGCTTAGGAGATGACCATAAAGAGTTATATCAACAAGGATAAAGGGATCTAAACTTGAGCACATGGAAATGGGGCAAAAATTCGCTATAATTTTCATACTCTCAAAGTTTCTCCTCCTCCAATGCTTCACAATGGTTCAATATATGGCCCTCAGTTGGGAAATGGAGGGTCGAATCAGATCATTTCCAGTTATATGGAAGACCAAGGATCAAGCTATTTGTTACTTGATGAGGCAAATTCCAAATATTTATTTTTTTGTTTTTGAGCACGAAACCCAATGTACACAAGCTGTAATGGTGCAAGTTGTGTATATGTGAGCCGCATAGCTGCTAACCCGTGTGTATATTCAAAAATTTCCTTTTCAGGGTTATACTAAAGCAGCATGGCTATACTAAGTAAGGGGGTATAGTGAGTCTGTATAGGGACAAGGGAAGGCCATCAAGGGATGATGCATAAGGTGTGGAAAATCATGCTATAACAATGACAACGTACTTCATATGTCTCTTACCTGTGAAATGTGATGGCATTCTAGAAATTGCATTGAAGAGGAGGAAACTCACTAATTCTCACTAGTACTCATAAAATGAGCGCCACCAAAAGTCGATGCAGTTAACTCCCTGAATAGGAAACCTAACTGAAACTTATTCAACACGCAACAATGTATGTGGAAGAATTATATTGGAAAGTTTTATGTACAGGTGTTCAGTAGCGATTTGTCAGAGCATGAAGGGAAGACCACTATGCTACAATGTTTTAAAAACTCACCCTCAAAGAGAAAAAAACCTATTGACGTAAATATGAACATTTCATTTTCTTCAGCTGGCTCATCATACAAGGTATTCTTGGCCAAAGTCAAATAATTTTCAACGAGAATTAATTATAATACAAGGATTAATGAATTTTTGGTTTAACTTTTAGAGATACATAAACTCTTTTGTCAATTATATAAATATGAACATTTTTTTTGGTTGGCTTGGCATGGAAGGTATCCATATATACTTGTGACATGGATAATATTTGGGGGCTAAGCCAAAACCAAATTTTTTTGCAACCAGGATTGATTATAAAACAAGGGTCAAATGGGTTAAGCTTTAAAGATAAGGTAAACTCCATTTTTTTTTTAATATATGAATATGGATTTTTTTTGTTTTTTATTTTTATTTTTGAAATATATCTAGCATAATCAAATTGAAACATATAACTCGAAGATTTGTCAAAAATTTAGTATAGGAGGATTGATCATAGTAAAATGCCATAAGGAATGTGAAAGCACATTTATTAGCTTCGAAGTTGATTATCAATAATGTGGTGGTATTTTAAAATAGTGAAGGGGATAGTTATACTATGTGAACATGGGAATAACATATTTTTCTAGAGGAAAAATAACAGTTCCTTGATATTCAATAAGAATCAAAGGTAACTGGTCACATCATCAAGAACTGTCAGCATATCAATGCATAGTTTGAGACTCATAGCAATTCTAAGTAGACAAAGCATACAATAAAAATTAATATCTCTCATCACAGCATATAGCAAAAAAGATCTGTCTCACCCTCCAGAACATGTCTCTAGGGTAGATATAGAGAGCCCAGAGGCCTTATCCAAGGAAGGGCTCTTGAGAAGATACTGAAAATAGTCACACTGAGGTGACGAACAACAAACTGAAATAAATACTCAAAATTATATGTGCCATACTCAAAGGAAAGAGTAGGTCAATAAGAGAAAAGATCTTCTAAAATAGTTGTAAGGATGCTTCCCCAATTACTGAACCTTCACAGTATTCTATAAATATTACCTGGCCTGAATCCATAATGAGCCCTTCCTTAGATAAGGTATCTACCCTCTCATTATGTTCCCTATAGACATGTTTAAAATCCACAACTGAGAAGGAGGCTCTGAGCTTTTTCATGTTGATACACCAAGCCTCCAGGTTCAGGATTGTGAGAGAAGATGTGTCTTTTTCCCAATTTATAACCACCGATGAGTCTCCAAATACATGTAAGTGAGGCAACCTAGTTTCTTTGGATATGTGCAATAGAGCCCAAAGTGCCAACAGCTATGCTCAGGTATTTTTACTACTACCACATCCCATTTTGATCAAGAGATGATGAGATTCACTGATCAATATATAGACTCTTGCTCCTTCGGAAGAATCAGTAGCAGCCCCATCAAAAATACCCATGGGAAAGGATATAATAGGTGGGATACCAATGTTCCTAACTTTGACCCTCTTTTCTGAGACACCTGGTAGGCTGCAACTTCTTGCATGATAGTGTGACAAAGCTTGGGAGTGTTTGGAGATTTACCTTAAAAAATGTAATAGTTCTTGGTTTTCCACAGATTTCGGATGAAGAAGAAAGGGAGGTAAAGTAGATCATCCTTTCTTTAGATCCATTTTGCAATGTTTTCTAGAGCTGAGGTATCAGTCCAGGTCAAATGTACATCATAAATTATGCCAAGGCTTATGATAGATTCCTGAACAGATTTACATTCAACAAATAGGTGATAGACCAATTTAGCTTTGCGCTTACAGAGACTGCACCAATTGGGACCACTCCATCCCTTTCTAATCAGGTTATCCCACATATTTATTTTATCTTTTATAACCAACCAAATTAAAATTTTTATTTTCTGGGGGATGCTAAAGTGCCAAATCCGAGTGTAGATGCTATGATGTGCTGGAGACAAATTTGCTGATATGATGAGATCATATGCACTCCTTGTAGTAACCATGCCATTTTTTGTATTATGCATCCAAAGAAGGGAGTCTTCATAATTCCTGATCTTTATGCCTCCATGAGTAAGACCTTTTACATAGAGAGTCCATTGTTCATCCCATTCACCTGCAAGATGTAAGTGAGATGCAGAATACCAGTAATTTTGACTATGTGTATCCCCTTCCAGATTATGTGCATGTGCAAGGTAATAAATCCCATAATTAGTAAGGTAGTCCCTAAGATTCTCAGAGAGAATATATGGTGCATTAAGGCCAGCAATAGGATCCACTCCAAGATGAATATCATAACCCATTACCAACTTTCCAGCCAAGTATGCAGGTAATCCAAGACAGAATTCTAATAAACTCGTTCCAAAAATATGATGTTCCTGTCATAGGGAAGGATCGAGCTCTGAGCCAGAAAACCAGAGGTATGGTTTTTAGATATTTATGTGCTACAATCCAACTCCAAATACCATTCCCCATCAGTAGCTGCCACATACTTTTTAGTCTAAGTGAGGTCCCAAACCCACCCCAAACCAATCAAGATTCTTGATGTCCCAACCTCCAAATTCAATGGGAGCTGAGATGGATTTCCAATCAGTCAAGTGTGATCTCTGGTGACCATCTGAGTTTCCCCAAAGGAAGGAAAATATGGTTCTTCTCAATTTGTGCAGAATAAATATAGGTATATGGGCTAGAGCCAACCATTCAACTACTAATCCTTTGAGAACTAACTTGATAAGCACAACTCTGCCTCCAAGAGAAGCAGTACGTAAGTCCAATAATTTATTTTTTTCTTAAACAATTCAAAAATCCATCTCCATTCAGCAGATCGATACCCCAAGGGCTTGAGTCGAAATCCCAGATATTTAAAGCCTGTGGAGATTGGTTCCATTTTGTATGGAAGAAGTGCAAAGATGTGTCTTCTGGTGTCCTCATTCACATCATTATATAAGAAGGACAACTTTTCATTGCTGACAGACATACCAGTAGCCGAGCAAAACAAATCCAGAGCTTCAATGAATGCATGCCATTCCCCCACCATATCAAGAACAAATAAAATCACATCATTGACAAAGAAAAGATGAGTTAAGGACATATTTTGTGAGAACTAAATTCCCTTAATCTGGGCCTTTCTCTGAGCATCATTGACAATAAGACTAAGACTTTCTATGATCAGAATGAACAGCAGTGGGGATAATATATACAATGTGAAAAGAACGATGTGAATGGGACATGGAGAGAGGAGGTATAATACTAATTAACCAATCTAGATCAAGCCGCCACTGCAACTGAATTGATGCATGGAATTTAAATAACTCGAATTCAAATAAAATCAATACATAAATCCAAGACATAACAATAGAAAAGAGTAAAAACCTAACCATTCATTTTCTTTTAATTTTATTTATGCACAAAGGGGAAAGATCATGCATCTATTCAAGGAAAATGAAATTTTGTATGAAGGAATGCATCTATGACCTTACATGCAAGGTTATTGATGTGAAAAACATCATGAAAGGACCACCATATATCTTTCCAACCAACAAGGTTAAGCGAGATATGAAGGAAGTTTTTCATGATCTGAAAAATTGATCACCATCTCACATAATTTTCCAACCAACAAAATTTGCATTGCATTTAATACAAAAAACATTATCATGATTGATGTTTTGAATTGGGTTTCCAATGAGAATCATGAGAGAATATTTATGTGGAATGAGAGGGACATCAAAGATATTTTCTTTATTAGGAGTAATGCAAACCAAATCCATGCCTTCATTCAAGTGGTATATACATCTTTCAAGAATAGTGAACTCTATGGTTTCATCATTAAAACTAGGCCAGTCATCCTCAAAAGAATGA
Source organism: Pseudotsuga menziesii (assembly GCA_001517045.1). NCBI lineage: Eukaryota > Viridiplantae > Streptophyta > Pinopsida > Pinales > Pinaceae > Pseudotsuga > Pseudotsuga menziesii. The sequence continues at coordinate 12,500 of LPNX010204796.1, read as the reverse complement.
AATTACAATTGAGATGAGAGTTTAAAAATATAAGGAGGTTCCTGTTACAATCACATACCCATTTTATTAACGGAATTAGGAAAATATCAGGTGCATGTTGAGAACATGCCTCCTCATTAATTTCTAGAAAATAACATTCATCTTTATAAGGTGAGGCCTCATGCTCCTTGGATAGATATTCATCAAAGACCATACCTAAATTGAAATCAGTATGATGATCGGGAAGTGACACTTTGAAAATAGGTTTGTGGGAAAAAGTTAGAGCTTCATGCTCAAACTTATCAACAAAGGTATATATTCAACTTCCTTGTATCTTGTTTCAATATTATGGTGTAAGGTTGAGCCTTTAATTAAAGGAGTATTGACAAAAAGATCTTCAACTATGTCTTCAAAGTGAAACTTGGAAGGAGACCCACCAAATCCTAAACCTTTAGCCTCATCAAGAACTCGTTTTATCATTCAAACACTCATTAGAAGGAGGGTAGTTAGGAATGACAATATGATCTGAAACCAAAATGGGTTTCTCATTATATTCATCCCCTAACAATGTCCCATCAAGTAAAGTATTAAGAGACAAGTCATTAGGACAAAGGTCAATAGTATCAAGTTGAGAAATAGAAGGTAAATGATCAAGGTCAACAAGAGTACGCTTGCGTAAGAAAGAATTAGAACCATGTATAATACTAGCCTCAAAAAGTTCATCTTCAAAAGGGAAGACACCATGAAGGATCACATTAGAACATAAATCCTTGCAAACTCTTGAAGATTGTGAAAGTGAGTCATAGGATAAACCCCTATCATCTTGTTCTAAGAGAAAGGAACCTAGCTTCACACGGTGTTGATTGGATTCTAATGGTGTCCTACAATTTGATTGATCATAAAATCTTTCACCAAAATCATTTTGATGAGGGGTAGAGACATTCATCGATAGAAATTCAAAGCATTTGGAAATATATTAAAGGAAAAAGTCAGTTAAGAACTTAGCAAAGATACCTCCCCATAGAATATTAGGATTAGGCGCTAGTGTGGCAGGGAATAAGTAAGTAGAAGTAGGGTCATCATGAACACCTGCAGATTGTAAAAGTTGAACAAATTTATCAAGGTGGCCCCATGAGTAGATTCCCAAGGATGACCTTAAAAATAAGACAACCAACCATAGAGAAATCAACAATCAAACTAGGTTTAGCCATGATGATGCAAGGTAATGAAGTGCATTATTGAATAAAATTGAAAGAATTTCATCAAACCAGAAAAAAACCATTTAATTGTCCTCTCTAGCATGGTTGCCAAAATATGTTGACCATGAAAATGACACGTTCCACAATCAACAAATGCTGCCAATTTCAATCGGTTTCCTCATGAACAGTGGAATGTTTTCCAGATTGCCGAATACACTCATACAATTGCAATTGGCTAATTGTTATAATTTGGAGAAGATAGGGGGTCATGCAAAGCTTTAGATACCCCACATTAGCAAATGTGAAAAAGAAGGATCTCCCCAACATTGGAACTTTTTTTCTTTGGAGGAGTTGCAGGCATCCAAATGTGTAAAGTTGAAGACCATATAGGATTTGGAGCAACTAAAAAATCTTTGATATTGCTTAAAGTTACTAGCATTGACCAATGTTGAACATTTGATATCATTGAAAAATGTTTATTCATCTAACTGTCCAAAACTACAATGGGATGGAAAAGTACTTAATTAATTGTGGCAGCGATTAAAGTGTGGCTCAATAGCAAATTTGTTTTGCGTTGTTGAAATCATACTTGAATAGCCAGAATCAATGAATGCAAAACTTTAAAAAAAAGCTGTGTGAAGATGTAAATTAAGGCAATGCATAATCGATTACAATATATCCCTTCGTTTACGAGGAATAATAAGTCTTAAAATCTCATTCAATTTACTATATATTATGAAAGAAGCTCCTTCAATTTACTTTGTGCAATGAAAAAAAATCATGTATTTAAAAATATTGCGTCGAGAAAAGTGATCTATTTTGAAAAGTGATGCATTTTTCCAATTTAGGGTAAAAAGATGAAAAGTGATGTATTCTTCCAATTTAGGGTAAAAATATGTGTAATGTATTAATGTGAAAGTTACATATTCTCTTATAGGTAAAACATATGTGTAATGTACATGGAAAAACGACATTAAATTTTTAAGATTATAAAATAATAACTTAATAAAGTGATTTTTATGTTCTTATGGGGATATATATATTTGGGGAGATTGTATTAATTTTTTTATTATAGACTTGGGTGAACCTAAAGTTTGGGTGTATTTTTTTATTTAAAATTAAATAAGTTTTGCTATTTTGTCATACATTGATTGGTGGCTGGGTGGATGGTGTCGGGTTTGGAATCCAAGCCTCAAGCGTCGGCGACAGAGGTGACAAAAGCAGGTTTTAAATCGGAATGGTGGGTAATTAATGTAAAACATGGCAACCTGACGATCGACAAGACTTTTCTTCCTTCCTCCATGAATTCTACTCATCGTATCGTGATACCCATCATTGAATTATTGTTGTTTTAGTTGTGTTTCAATGAATTAATTAATGTAACACATCGCAACCTGACGATTGACAAGAATTTTCTTCCTTCGACTCCATGAATTCTACTCATTGTATCGTGATACCCATCATTGAATTATTTTTGTTTTAGCTTAATTGAATTTTGCATGGAGGAATGGATGACTAGTATTTGATCAGAGTAGACACGGGTCTTGTAAACTGGTGAAGGTTTGGTGAGGGTTTGAGTGAGAAATTTGTGCAAGAGTGAGCACATATCTTGATTTTGTAGTGTTGAGTGAGGAGGATAAAATGAAGTTGAGCAATGGTGACCTGGTGGAGGTGTCCAATGATGAAGAGGGGTTCAGAGGGGCCTGGTTTTGTGCATGACTTGTAAAAAAATAGGGGGCAGGGTACTTGGTGGAGTACAGAGACCTTGTGAACGATGAGGATGCCACAAAAAAACTGAGGGAGAGGGTAGATAAGCTTCACATAAGGCCAAGCCCTCCGAAGCAGAGTAAAAATCAGTTTATTTACAATCACGAGTATATAATATACTTCTTGCAGACAAAAGAAGAGATGATACTTAATCTTGCCAAATTGCACCCCCATCTCAAATTCATAGATAACAAATGGGTTGAAGCTTCCAAGGTATGCACATTACTTCTCTTCTTTCACTTCACGGAAATAGAAATGAAAATCCATTATTTATCTATACATATATACACAACCGAAACAAAATTTAAACTATACCAGGGGACACAAATTTACATATAACAAAATTGAAAAGAAAAAAAAACCCATTGTTATACGAGTTACAACCGTCATTGATCCCGCAAGAGTTCTATGCACTACAAAACACACCTAGTAGTCAAGGAGGGGATGAGTGCCTCCAATAGGTAGCGTACCCCATGATGTCGACCCATTTGCATTGAAGGCGAGTTGGGTAAGAGTATAGGTGAGGGGGGTCCGACTGTTATACCACCTCGGTGGGGTTGAACAAAGGTTTGATGTTGTTTCAATTCTCGAAAATCCTAGACCAGACCTTTATAGCACTAGGGTATCATCCATTATAGCGCCAAGGAGAGATCCCACTAAACAATCAGAGGGTGCATACTCGGTAGCTCTCTTGGAGAGAAGGGTCATACTGAAGATGGAGGAAGGAGATGCCCCTCCATGCTGCTCGAGCCCTTCCTGGTCTCTACCCAGGAGGATAAGGAGATACCAGCTAAACAAAAAAAGAATAATACACACACACACACACACACACACACACACACACACACACACAACAAACCCTAAAGAAAACCCTAGATTTCATACTGTGCCTCATGCACTATGAGCCCAATGGTACGCACTACCTATGAGGGATTATTTTGTAGGATGAGAAACTCCTGGTGCTACATCTTGTCTTTCTTTATATTTAAAAAACAAAAATCAACAGAAAACTTGCCTTCAGCCTCTTGTTGCTTTGTCAATCAAACACAAGGATATTTTCCCCATATTCTACATTCTACATTCTTGAGCCATAAACCATGCCACAAATGTTCTCCATACCATAGTTGTAAATGGAGGGGTTGCAATCTTAGGTCGTCTTGGAGCCACCACTCAGAGAGCCTAGAGACACCCTTAGTGAGGCAACCTGTAGCCATCCTAGACCAGGTGCGCTAGGTCCAAAAGTCTCTAAAACATACCAATGTTTCCATACTTGGTAGCTCTTACTCCAGTGCTGCGTGCATATAGATGGGAGGTAGCATCATCATAGCCATGCATATTGAAAAGACCATGGTCGATGGTGATATCTAGACATAGAAACTACTGAGGTGATCTCCCTCTTTCGTGATCTCTCTCGTCCTTACTAGGTAGTTCTTCTCGGAGAGTTTTAGAGCTAGGAAAAAAATAGGTAAGAAAATGAATGCGTCGAGAAGGAGACATGATTTAGTGTATCCCTACCTCCCTTCTACAGCGCGTGGATGGCTGCTACTTGACGAGAATGTCGGGAGGGCTTCGTATTAGGAGGCCATGTGTGGTAGAAGGAGGTAGGAAGCCTCGTGTGAGAAGAAGGTGATGCCCCGTAGTGAGAGTTATTAGCGAGGTTGAGTGGTGAGAGAAGGTAAGGTACCATAGCTGGATGAAGAATTTAGATGGATAAGGGATGGTGGGTGCAGATGATTGGCTGAGCTAGGCGGTGGAAACAGTCATGGGTTAAATTTGACCAAGTATGGATGTTCTTTTAAATTTTAAAATTGTAAAATACAACTAAATGGGAAGCAATGGTCAAATTGATGGGGCGTTTAAAATTTAACAGTAGTTAAATTTTATTGTTGGGTTGGTTAAGTTATGGTCTTTAAGCATAAATGAATCTTCTTACGTTTTATGGTCTCCAAATATGAATTTGTATCAGTAAACATCTCAAAAGTTAGATACATAATTTCATCTGCTAGTGCGTGTACATATACAGAAGGAGAGACACGTAAGAGTAGTTCACAAACCCAAACATAAGATCATGCATGAATCTGATAACTACAGATGCAGAAGGAGAGACAAGTAATAGTCGTTCACAAACCTAGACATAAGGTCATGCATGAATCCGATAGCTACACATTGAAAATGGGAAAAAGATATTTCCTGCAATTCAACAAAACGCCCTCGAAATTCTGGAAAAGTTAAATTGTATGTTTAATATTAATTTAAATAGTAATTTTAATTAAGGTACTCATAATAACCTACAACAGCTACTAATGTTAAAATTAATTTGTAACATTGTATATATTCTCCTACACTTTGAAGAATATGTAGAGTATTGTAACATTGTATATATTCTCCTACACGTTGAAGAATATGCACAGTATTTTACTTAGTGATATATGTTGTGCAAAGTCAAATATTTTCACACTTGGTCAGCCTTGTCTTGTTTATGATTTATTTTCTTTTATAAATCATATCGATTTAAACACTTAAAAAGCAATTTTTAGCTCACGTATCTTTTTTTTCATGACTTTGGATTCATCTTTTATGTAGAATTTATATAAGGGATTAAGTTAGACATAAATATCCAAACGCAGCAATGCGAGAGTCTATTTCAGTGACTTGTTTAAGAGCTTGCTAGCTATTTTATTTAACTTTTTATTTTTATATTAATATAATAATNATAAGAATAATTAATATATATATATATATATATATATATATATATATTATAATAATAATTATTTTTCTTAAATTTACATAATATGTTATAAATTTACATACAAAATATTGTACTTTGAAAAAAAAATGGTTTACATGAATGCAATGGACTAATATATATGCTTATAAAATAATGCTCCATAAACACTTAATTGAAATTTTGCTTCATAATTGCCATGAACCAATGGTAATCAACGTGGAAAATATGCATTCATGTCTTTATATGAGCAATGAAAATGCCAATGCAAAATATGTATTCATGTCTTTACATGAGGAATGGAAATGCCATAAAATACAATACATGTATTTAAAAGTGATACCTTAATTGTAAATGCTTTTGCTATGAATAATTGTACATATAATATATTAGTGGTTACATCATAATCCTTTTTTAGGTTTCGTACAATTTTTCAAATTCTTTTTAATGCATATTATTAATAAATTAATAGATTTCTCATTAGGGTTTGATAAGGAAGGATTAGATAAAAAAATTTATTGATGAAAAGGCTTTTGAAAACAATTTAATGGCTCATATTTTTGAATTAGTTTAACAAATCATATAATATTTTATATAGGCGTGTATCTTAAATTTCATGAATTGGATGTTAATATAATTTTTGTATGAAATTGAAGTTAATGTAACTTTTGCATGTGTTTTTTGTGTTTTTTATATTTGAAAAGATAATTTATTACATATTATTTTTTATTCATTTTTGTTGGATAGTTTGTGAAAGTAAATATCTTCTTCATTAAGAGAGGTCGATATTTATTTTGGTTGAGTAATTCAACTTTATCTAAATTCTTTGATGTGTATATTGTTGTCATTTAAGATTAATAAATTTCTTTGTTCTCTTTAACATCACAGTTTTTTTTGGCATTTAGATCAAGAAATTATTTTATGTTGATCTTTCTGCTTCAAGTCAACCTATATCCATAAGGTGAAAGATCAATTATTTTGAAGTTGATCTTTGTCTTTTTAAAGGCTGAAAAATAAATGTAGATGAAATGGATCAATTTAAGATGAGAGATTATATTTTGAAGTTGATTTTTGTCTTTTTTTAAAGTTGGAAAATAGTTAAGAAGAAAATTTAAGTTTTTAACACTTGTTATATATATATAAACCACTTGTCTTTTAATTGCTATGTTTTAGCTAGTAATTACCTAGCTTTTACAAAACTTAGACATGAGATAATTTGTAAGCAAAGTTTTATATATATCTATTAGTAATTATTAATGCATTAATTATTAATGAACAAAATTAAAAACTAAAATTTATTTTATGTTCATATATTTATTTTGCATTAAAAGTATTCTTCACAAGTTTTGCATGCCCAGTGTCCTAGTATTTAGATTTTCAATATTTAGAAATTCAACTTTTTTTTCATTCAAAAAAGTAAACAATACATACTCTTCCATTTAATATTAATATTATTTTTTCAAATTATATATATTCACAAATTTCAAAACACTCAAAACCCTCCTTATTAAATAATTTAGATTTATCATCTAGTATAACTATCCAGCTTCTCTTATAATATGCCCAACAAAATAAATAATTTTTTCTTAACTTTGGAATTCACCTCTTCCAAGTTGGTAAATAAATATCATACTATTTTTATTAATAATATGTGTATTGGAAAAATTAAGGAATAGGTCAAACACTAATTGGTAATAGCTTCTTGCTTTTAGTAGAAAATACACCAATATATAGAATGTGGATAAATGTCATTTACAAGTTAGCTTTTATGATTTCCTCATATATGCTTAACATGGTATTTTTAAAATTTAGTAAAATGTTAAAGAAAATATTCAACTTCAATTAAAACATAAATTTTGATTTTTCTAATTATTGTTTGGTGTTCCCACGTACCGGCATCACCAAATCCTAAATCCTATTGTTCAAAATTCATATCAATTAAATGTAACTTTGACTTGTGGTGACAAGAATGTAATAAGGACATTTTCATGAATATGCTTTCTTATTTATTTACAAGATATCTATCAAAACCCAAGACTAAGACATTGCTTAT
>LPNX010204768.1:4480-82509 GCA_001517045.1 Pseudotsuga menziesii | reverse complement strand
ATTTCAGTTAAACAATTCAAGGTTTAGAAGCAACAAAGCATATTTTTTCTGAAAATTACTGTTTTAGTCATTTTACTCAAAGAATTGTTTCCTGAAAGAAAAGAAGAACTTTTAAAAAATGAAAGAGGTTTTTCATAATAACATTATTATCTACAATAAACTCTCTCAATTTTTACCCAGGTGCTAAGTATTGATAGAATTAAAGTCATCTTCAGAGAAAAAATGTTGAGATTTCAAAATGACTGTTCTAGTCATCAAATGAAAAGAATTGTTTGCATCAAATGAAGATGATTTCTAAGAAACTAAGAGAGGATTTTCTTCAAAACATTCCTATCCACTATAATATATTTCAATTTTCACATATTTTCTATGAGTTAGGATAAACAAAGTTAGTTTTACAGGCCATTTTTCATGTTTTCCAAAGGACTATTTCAGGCATCAGATTCAAAGAATTGTTTCACACAAATGGAATTTAATTTTACAAAAATGAGATAGGTTTGTATTCCTAATTTGTGTATAGTCAAAATACACCTTCATTTTTTACAAAGTTCTCACAGGATGGGAGAATTTAAAAGATCCTCACGAGTTATTTTTTCAGAAATTTACAATTTTACTATCTCAGTCATCAATTTCAAAGGTATATTTCAAGGAGTTTGAAATGATTTTGGAGAAAATAAGACATGGGTTGTGTCGGGCACATGGCCAGTTACAAAAACCTCTCCCAAATTTCACACAACTATCATCATTAGAGATATGTAGAAGAAACTTTGTTGTAACTGTTTCTATTTTTAGAGTTCAGTTAGGTTTCAAATTCAAGGTTAGGTAGAGGTTATTCTTCTATAAATTAAAATGTAATTGATAGTTTTAAAGGGGGTATTTTTTAAGATAGAAGAGGCTCTACATTGTAATGGTTTCAATTTTTGAGTAAATGAATGAATTTTAAACCTTTTCATGGCAGAGATTCCCGTGCCATCTTTTTCTTCAGTAAGTAATTTCTTTATGTGACTGTTTATCTTGTTTCTCACTCCATTTTGTATTTTATTTCCTTCTTGAGCATTAGTTTTTATGGGCTTGAATTCATCTTGGATGCTCTAGGTCGATTGTTCAATAATTTTCAAAACATTTTCTTCTAAATTCTTGCAAAATTCACCCTAGTTAGGTGCTTTGTTTGATGGGATGTCTCCTTTTGTCCACTAATCAACTTGCTAATACCTCAAGATAGAGGAAATGGTGCCTACCTTGCCTCTGTTCATAAACATTCAAGACCCTACCTCTTACAACCTATTCCACATCTATTTTTTCACTCCATTTCCCAATGGTCTCCTCCATGACTGTCGTACCAAGTCTTTTAAAACAAACTTCTCCTATTTGTCCAATCATAAATATGACCTTCTGATTGTATTTTATTGAATATAATGAGTATAAAAACTTTGTAAATAGTGAGAGATCCCTCTCTGACTATATTAGGTCAGAAATACGGTCTAAAGTGGTTTTTGTTGTTACCTCGGGATCTACCTTTCATGACCTGGGTACATTCTAAGTGATAACAAATGGTTCACAGGTTTTCTTGATGATAGAAGTGAAATATTATAGGTATCTATCATAATGTTAGGTTTTTTCATGTCCTTTTCTTTCTGATCCTTTGGGTTCCTTTTAGGGTTCTTATTTAGCATTGTACTATGGCTTTGGGTGTATAACTTTCATTGTTTTCTTGTTAAGTCAAGTATTTTTGGGGTAAGTTAGGTATGATTTCTTATTTTGTGAATGTGTTATGTCCTTTGTGCTTGGCCTGTTGGTCTAAGTGCTTTTGTCTTTTTGGTCACTGGTGTCTATCAGTCCTGTAGGGACACTAATATACCTTGGATTGCTTTTCTAGTAGTCTAGGCAATTAATTATTAAATTTTTTTTATCTATTGGTCTTGTAAAGTAAATAGTTTTGTCCAAGTACAGGGTTTGAGTTATCTCTACTTGAGTGGATGAATATTGTTACCATAGGATCTATCTGTTAGCATTTAAATTTATATAAGATGATATTATTTAACTTGCTTTAAAGTGCATTTAGTTGCATATAGTTTTTGAATTTTTTGAAAAAGGAATGACAAAAGGCAATTTTTTTTTTCATTAGCTTGCATTAGTTGTTTTTCTCACTATTTTTCAAAAAAATAAAAATAAATTTTAAGTCATCTAGTTTCTCAAATCATTGAATTTTTTTCATAAGCTTTCATTTACAAAGAAAAAAAGAAAAAGTTGCATTCACTTTGAAAAAATTTATACATAATTTTCTTTCACTTTGTTGAGTCTATAACACCACTTAGTCACATTCCATTACCCTTGAGCAATACAACCATTAAAAATAAATTTTAATTAAAATATTTTGGTAAGTTTTGTTTTATAGGTTCATACATCAACTAGCTTAGTCTAGGTTTTTGGACTAGGATATTTAATCTATCCAAAAGAACTTTGATTTCAAATGTAGTGGCAGTTATTTAGGTAAATACACTTCTACAATAGATAATCTAGAACTATCCTATCACAAAGGATTTAATCACGAGGCCATGTGAGAGATCGGTTGAGGGGATACCCCTCCACTTCATTGTTTGATAATTTTCCAGGATTGTTGTGCATTTTGGGATCTTTTCAAACCACTTCTTGGGCCTCGTGAGGTGTCAGTAATGATAGGTTTTGGGCTTAGCTACCCTTACCATGCACATTGATTAGAAAAATGACTATTTCGTCGGACTCTCTATGTAGATTTGGTAGGCTTAGTCTCCAGACACTAGGATATTTCACAAGCGGTATTGGAAGGATATTTGCAGTACACCTAGGACAAAATTGGAAGGTAACCTTGGTAGACAATTTGGGAGGGTGGTTGGCTGATTCCATTGCTTGTACCTAGAAAAATATTCATGAGAGGACAAGTAACCATCCTTTTATCTTCATTGGTTGGACTTGGGCCCTAATCATCCAATTCTTTCCTTTAGAAGGTGTATCTTTCAACTGGTGTGTCTATGTTACTGGTGTGTCTATTCCTTTAGTGTGTTGGTTGGTTTTTTTGTGCTTGGTCGGCCTTTAGGTATGTGATTCAAATATTTATCTATGGAGGAACATCCTCTTTGTAGGTCCATAAGGTTGCAAAAACATCCTCTGTATTTTACATTGGAGCCTCCACCACCACCTCAAAGGTGAAGATTGATACAGATGGTTCTATTGAACCGACTAGTGTTAGCGAAGTTCTAGGTGAGTGGGAACTTAGACTCAGTCAGGAAGAAAACTCAATAGTATAGATAGAAGACCTGCAGGCTGATGAGTTTCCAAGAAACTTTAATTCACCTCTAACTGGTCTGAACAATCCCGTGTTAATCTAGGTTCTCCCTTTTAGTTCACTGATTATTGGTGTTCCTTTGATCCTGAAAATGTCTAGTGTAGGAGAATATGTATCTACCCATACTTCATCCATCTTGTCTAGTGGAGTCCCACCTCCCTTGGTGGGTTCTCCAAGACTTAGTGTATCTACTGTACCCTTTTCACCAAGTGCTTGAGTGGTCCAACCCTCAACACCCTCTAATGTAGTAGGTCAGTAAAGTAGGGTGGTCATTGGGATTCCTAGTGCACCTTTTTCTTCTCCTTCCTTCATGCAAAGTTCTCAGAGTGGTCCAAGTGGATCCTCTTCATTTGCCCATGGATTTCCATAGAATGGAGGACATATTCCTCCATCCACTCCTTAGCTAGGCCCATCTCCTTCTTATGTGGGTATGCCATCTAGAAAGAAAAATACCTTTACATGTTATAATTTTCACACACTTGGTCAGGTTTTGGTTGCCCCTTTCACGAGGTCTCCCTTTTCACTTTTTAGCGGAGGGATTCATGCTTTTGTGTTTCAAACTACAATTTCGGTTGGAGCAGGTCAAACCACATATCATGCACCACAAAACCAGTAATCCACTGGATTTCGGGTGAAATAGTTTTCAGAATATTGCAGCCACATCACAATTGGTGGTTAGGAGAAACCCCACATTTTATTTTGGGAGCCAGGGGATAGGTCCTTCCACACTCCAAACTCCTTATTATCAAACCCCGGTTAGGCCAAATCTTCCTTTCCTGGGACCATTAAACTTTTAAGATTTTTTGAAGATAATGAATGACCCCATGCGACACAATGTGGCATGGACACCTGTACCCATTAAACTACCATAAGAAATTCCTAAGTTGGAAGGAAAAGCTGCTGACTATCCAGGTGCTCACATTACCACTATTCACCTTTGGTGATTTTCTAACTCATTGAACAATGACTTTGTTTGGTTGATGTTTTTTCAGAGAATGTTGACTCATGTGGTAGCTAAGTGGTACATAGAACTTTTGTTTGGTGCATATGATAGTTTTCTAGATATAGCAACCGTGTTCCTTAATCACTTTCAGCTTCTTGTCCGGTATGATGCCAGTATTGACATGTTGTAAAATTTTCGATAGCACAAGGCCACACACATATCCAATCACATTTAGGAGTGGCAAAGGAAAAAGAGGCTTATTAAAGCCACCATACCTCCCAATTTTTTGTTGGAATAGTTCTTGAAATATCTACTACCTTATATTTCTAAGGATGTATCCACTTTGGGGGTGGCTAAAAAAGAAGAGGAAATCCTCAGATCCAAATAATTAGATGTAATATATGCTCAGTCTAAGATTTTATATGAAATTATCCCTGAGGTGCCAAGGTCTACAAATAACCAAGAGAAATCCAAGCCTGGACCCCATGTTGATGGTGTGGTTGGTTCAAATAGTTCTCCCATTGTAGAATCACTGGCCAAGCAACTCCATGAGTTGTGAGTGAAACAATTTGCAGTGGAGTCAGCTAAGGATGCCCCCCCCCTCACCACAAAGTGCAAATGTTTTTTTTGCACAGTCTTCCCAAAAGGGAAATCAGAATCCTAGTGGGGAAAAGAAGAAGGGGAAGAAGGGTGAGGGTAACCAAAACAAGAAAAAACCCACAATCAATGCTGATGGGAGAAAGAAAGACAAAGAAAATGTTAATTTTCCTTGTAATTTGTGCCAAGGAGACACCTTACTTATCAGTTCCCTTCAATGGAACAAGCATAGAAGATGCTGAAGAATCAACAATCAATTGTCTTGAATGATCTCTTTCCCTAAGGACAGAATATAGCTTCTGCTTCTAATATATCTAGGGGAATTTCTAGTGCTCATACTGATCATAATTATATCAATATCATATGATCCAACACTTTCCTCCAAACAAGAAATAAGAATTATGAATCAGAGTCTCAAGATAAGGGTAACTCTACTACTAAAACTTCAACCCCTCTCACTATTGAAAAACTAGTTGAACCATTTCCCAAGATACCAAAAGGTGTCTTTAATAAAGCATTTCACAACCCTAATGCTACGGTTTCTTCCAAATATTCCATAGTTGAATACTTAGCTCAAAATCCTAGTGTTATGTCAGCATTGGAGGTGTTACAAAGTTGTCCCACTTAGAGGGATGTTCTCTAGCAGCCATAGGTAGCATGGATTCAACGAGCCTAATGGAAAAATTTATCATTTTCAATGTTAAAATACATCTACCATACCATGTGGCTTTGATAATTGATGTTTTCCATGGAAATAAAACCATTGGACGGACAGTGGTTGATGAAGGTGCTTCCGCATGGATCATGTCGATGTCTTGTTGGAAAACCTTGGGATCCCAAGGGTTGGTTCCATCAAACACTCTACTTACTTCTTTCGACAGAAGGTCTTTCCATCTGCAATGTGTCCAGCCATATTTCGAAATAAATTTTGTAGTGAAAGCAGTGTCTATTGAGATGGAAGTGATCGATTCCTTGTTGGATTATAACCTGCTATTGGGGAGAAGTTGGACTTACGCCATGTTTTTGATCCCCTCGGTCATTCTCTGAGTATTAGTGATTTCGCATGAAGGGAAGTTGGTTACAATTGACAAACTCATTTTTACTCTGAAGGGTAGTTTGGAAACTAATAAGGTGATAGTATCATTAATAGATCAGTCAAAACTGACTAACAAGACCTTGGGGTTTTGAATGTATGCATCATTGATGGGAACATTTGATATACTAGCCCCAATTAACTACTTAGGTTCAGTAAGTGTAGGGAAGTATATCATGGAGGTTGTTGATAGAACTGATCCTTGGGTTTTTCGTTCACGTCATGAGCCTCAAGTGCCCTTGTTTGTGGTGGAAGTAGATTAGCAATTTTTTTTAATACCACTGTCGATTCCGTCATGACTCCTTCTTCATTGTCATAGGAGTTAGATGAAGCTTATCTTCCTTCTTGGGTGGATAAATATACATATTCATATGATTGCTTAGATATGGTTTTTCCTTCGAGCGAAGCCATTTTGGAAGCTATTATTTGACGAGAAAAGATTACCTTCACCATAAGTCCTTCTTTCTTTCAGAGTTGAGTGAAATTGAGAATCAAGAGTCCCATGTGAGGCTAGTAGAGGGTGTTGATCTGTTGATTAATCCTTTAGCCAAAGAGATAGTATTTTCTAAGGGGAATATGGAAAATATCTCATCTACCATTCTAATCAACATATCTGTAAACCCTAATGTCGTTGAAAGTGTTCATATTCATGCAAACTGCTCTCTCAAATAGATTGCCATATATACTTCCTTATTCAAGGAGTTTCACGACGTGTTTTAGTGGTCATATGAGGAGATTCCAAGAATTGATAAATATATATTTGAACATGAAATATGCACCTATCCTAATGAAAAACCTATTTGACAAAATTTTATAACTATAAATCCGTAGAAAGTAGCAACCATTAAGGATAAAATGGAGAAACTGCTGAGAAAAAAGGTTCATTTACACGATTGGTCTGCTGGAATGGGTATCCAATCCTGGTCCTGTCACTAAAAAAAGGGGACCATACACGTTTTCACTGACTTTCACAACTTAAAAAAGCATTTCCCAAAGATAGCTACCCCACGCCCTTCATTGATCATATTATTGATGCTTGTGCAGGTAGTGAAGTTTACTCATTTATGGGTGGTTTTTTCGGGTATAATTAAGTTCAAATTAAACCAGAAGACCAAAATAAAATGAAATTCATATGTCCTTGGGGGGCCTTTGTGTACAAGAAAATTCCCTTTGGTTTGAAAAATGTCGGGGCTACTTTCCAGTGGGCAATGAATTTTTCCTTCCACGATATTAAAGATATTGTCGAACTGTGCTTGGATGATCTTCCTTCCCATTCTTGCAAGAGGAAGGACCACCCAACCATCTTCGCATGATATTTGAATGATGTAGGCACTACAAAATATGATTGAATCCCCCAAGTGTGTTTTCTACATCGATACGGGGAGGTTACTAGGGTTTATTGTGTCAAAAAAAGGAATATATGTGGATCCTTTCAAATTTGAGGCTATTGTAAATTTTCCTCCTCATTCCATCATGCAACTTTAGAGCCTACAAGGGAAATCTAATTTCCTTTTATATTTCATAGTAAATTATGCCAAGATAAATAAGGTTTTCATGCTCTTGCTAAAGCAAGACACCCCATTCCTATGGGATGAAATCGTACAACTCGCTTTTGAGGCATTAAAGAAGGATTTATAGTCGGCTCCTTTATTTCATCTACTGGATTACACCAAAGATTTTATATTGTATCTGGTTGCGTCAGATTCGACCATAAGATTAGTTTGATTTTAGGAGGATGAAAAGATCCAAGAGGACCTTGTTTATTACCTTAGTCGAGCTTTAGCTGGCCATGAACTTAGATACTCCTACATCGAGAAGTTGGCATTGGTGGAATTCGATGCCATTCAGAGGCTACCTCACTACATATTACTAAGTACCACTATAGTGGTGGAAGATGTGAATCTGTTCCAGTCTGTTTTATCCTATTGTATAATTGGGGGGGAATTCAATAAGTTGATAGACATTCTCCAAGATTTTGACTTGGATTTTCAATCCATTGATTAAATAAAGTCCTTAGTTTTCATAGAATTGAGTGTGGAATTCCCTATGGAAGAGACGATAGTGATGGAGTAAGACTCATTCCCTGATGGGCATATCTTTCTAATTTCAACCTTTGATCCCTCATATGGAGATATCCTAGTATATCTCCAGACTCTGAAGTGTCCTATGTCCTTCTCATAGAAATATCGACATAATTTGTGAGTCAACACAAAAAAACTACGTGATCATCGATGATACCTCATATTGATGAGTGGTAGATTCTATATTGTGTCAGTGCATCACCCACGAGGAGGAAGATATTGTCCTAATTGACTCCCATAGAGGAGCGTGTGGGGGTCACTTATTTGGGTTAGCAACAACCCAGAATATTTTACGTGTTGGCTGCTTCTGGCCCACCATCTTTAAGAATTGGGTGGAAGTTGTAAAGCATTGTCATCCTTGTTAGCTTTATACCAAAAAGATGTGGTCACATCCCGTTCTTTTGTTCCCTGTCTTTGCAATAGGGCCCTTCACCAAGTGGGAGGTTGATTACATGACATGTAACCCAGTTTCTGCTAAAGGGATTCATTACATCATTCTTGATGTGAACTAATTGAATAAGTGGGCAGAGGAAACACCTACCTTCAAAGATAATGGCGAAAACCTAGTTTATTTTGTTTTAAACCAAATAATTTCTCTGTTCGGTATAACAAAGAAGATTGCCACTTACCATGGGAGTCATTTTCAAAATCATATGATGACTGAGGTTACTTCGATACTAGGGTTTAGGAAAGATCACTCATCTTCCTTTTACCCGCAGGTGAATGGACAAGTATAAGTAGTTAATAAAATCTTGAAAACCATTCTGAAACACACTATCAATGCAAGTAGGTAAAATTCACATGTCATGTTATGTCGTGCACATTGGGCATACCAGACTAATACCAAGACTACTATAGGATTCTCTCCTTTTCATCTCGTTCACGGGGTGGAATAAGTATCCCCAGCTGAATGTGATATACCATCTCTTAAAACAACTATTCATGTTCTTCCTAACACCATTGAGCTTGGATAAAATTTGCTTCACTTAGAAGATCTAGACGAGCAGCGTAGAGATGCCCAGACTGCAAACAAAACTCACAAGAATAGGGTAAAAATCAGTATGACAAATTTTTCAAACCTAGTGTTTTTTCTCACCAAGAACTTGTTTTTATCTGGGACAAAGACAAGGAACCCCTGGGGACAGGAAAATTCAAGTCTATGTGGTTAGGCGCTTGTGTTGTGTCAAATGTTTTGAAAAAAGGATCTTATGAATTGATTGACTATGATGGTAACAAGTTTCTTGAGCCCCAAAATGGGCTCTATATGAAGAAGTACTACACCTAGGCATGGTACTTATTCTTGTACTTTTATTGTATGCATTTTTATTTACAATAGGTTACTAGCTGGTTAGTGTTTCTTATATAGTATGTTCGTTGTTTCAAATGTCATCCAATTGGTTCATAGGTTTTGCTGATGGTGCTAGCTGCCACACTTGTAATATGGATTCAGCCACCTGGCTCATCTATGCACTCTCACGACAATTGGTTGCCTCTGGTGGCACCTTTTTAGGTCCTGCAACTAATAACATGGTTGAATATAGTGCAGGCATTGATATTTTATGGGATGATACATTACGTGGAATTAGCCATTTGGAGGTTAGACTTGACTCCCATCTTGTGGTTTCCTAGCTTAATGGCCAATATCACGTGTGAAACCCTAAATTACTATGTCAGTTTATGCATGTTAGGTTTTCTTGAAAGGAAATTTGAATACATTTCATACATTAATATTTAAATAAATCAAAATAGAGTTACTGATGGACATGCGAATTAAAATAAAGTATTAAAGAAACATTTGAGACAAGTGTATATATATATATATATATGGTTATGTACACGTGTCTCAAATGTGTCTTTAGTACTTTATTTTACAATCTGTGTGTTAAATTTCAGTCAAATATGTAATTCGCATGTGCATCAGTAACTCTATTTTGATTTATTTTAAATATTTATATATATATACATATATATATGTATATATATATGTACATGTACATGTACATATACATATATATATATACACACACACACATATATATATGCATATATACATATATACATGTATATATATATGTAAAATATGTCCATAGATATAGCAAGTCTGATCCGAAGATCCTGTCATAAGTGTATCAATATACAAAAATTAGGATCCTAGTTTGAAATATTCATAAGTTTAGGTTTAATCCTTAGCCTCCTCGGCTATGGCTTCCTCTACAGCCTCCATATAACATAAGACTACCGTGGTTACCTTTTTTAGAAGGCATAACCAGGTTGGAGGAACCCCAACTACATGTTCCCTGCATAATCATAGGAATACACTCCATCCTAAGCATAGGAATGTCGTGGGTAAGACTATCTAAATTTATCTCCAAAACATGGAGTATCCCTTCATCTCCTCCATCGTGTGTAGGATGCAATAATGTCATGGGATGTTCATCAGGGTGGACTAGCCGAACATCTATCTGAATATAAACACAAAGAATGATAAAACTTGTATATGTATGTATATATAAATTTATGAATAAAATATCATAAAAATCAAATAAAACAAAAGATAAAAATATTTACCTATCCCCCCCATGCCTCTCTAGGAGGGAGGGTGAGTTATAGATCTCCTTGGAAATTGATTCTGTCATATGGAAACAACTCTATAGAAGGCACATGTCTATCCCACCAGGAATATAAGTCATCATCGTAGCCACTTTGTATCCCACCTCTTCCACCTTGACCGAGGAAAATGTCTCCCCACCTTGTGATTCTAAGATGATGAGGTGAGAGCGGTGGTAATGGTACTACGGGATTGAGGGAAGGAAACCTCTTGAAGAAAAATGCCACTAACATACTAGCATATCCAAAATTCTTTCTTCGACTCGTCCTGTAGTCAGAAAGTTGTTTTTTCATTATCGTGATCAATCTTGAGCACCAGTCAAATATTGTACACTGCATACACTCAACTACAACACGTATGAGGGTCTGTGTTTCCAGATGCAAGGGAGATGAAATAGGAACCCTAGATACCGTGCTTTCCATCACTTTCAATGGGAAGCTATTTATCTATGAAATAGGGACACAGGTCCCCAACTTTTGTGTTATAGGTAGAAAGTAAGTATGGATATAATATTTCACACGAAGAAGATCACCTCCCCTACTGGTACCCTCCACGTTTACAGGTGTATCCGTGTGAGAAAGTACCGTGATAAAATAGATGTCATCTATTGTCAACTTTAAGGTCTCTAAAGTCTCCAAAATATAAACTTGTTCTCTCATATTTGAAGTGCAATAGAACTTTAGCAAGACACTTCTTTGAAACGCTTGTAGATTAGGGGCATCTCGCATGGCTTATCGATCCATGTCATCATGTTCTCTTTGCATGCACTCTAGAACCATCTCTTTTTGCCCAAATAACATTATCATGCATTATAATTCATCAAAATTCATCTTCATTTGTTTATTTAAAAAAAAATGAAGGTCACACAATGTTCGCGACTGTGCTTTCTACACAATGTGAAGACACACAGGTTGCACTATAGGAAACCCACAAATAAAACTCGTATTCATGACTGTAATGAAGCACACCAACGAATGCTGCAGGATGATTTTAGGGAAAGGATAAAACCATACAATTTTGCATTAAAAAAAATGGAATGGATAGAAAAGAAGAGAAGGGAGAGATCACCAACCTGCAACTCACGGAATAAAAATTGGTCCACTGGTTTGTATGATGTAATCAACTAAAGTTTGAAGGTAAAAATTGCCAAATATAGTAAAATCTCCAAATCATATGTTTAATTTTGGTTTTGAACTATTTATAATAAAAATTTCAAAATTTTACCCATTTTCAATAGTTTAAAATCAATTTTTAATATATGAACTAATACCATTGTCTTTTTTCTAGCTGCAACAGGTCCTAGATCATCGAAAATTTGTTTTTCATCGCATAAAGGGTAGGATTCGGTATTTATTGTAGTCTTTCTATTCATACCTTATCCTTCACTAAACCCTAGGATCACTTTTTCATCCATGGACTATGATGTATAAACCACATTTTCCTCATACACATCATTGTTCTTCCATGGAGAGGGCCTCCTTTACATGGGTACCCTAGTTTAGAACACTTTATTGTTTTTCTAATACCCATGCCATAGTTGTTGTAGGCTTGCAGGAGACTTCTTAGTTGTTTTTCATGACAAAATGAGCCTGAGTTTGCATCCTTTTACAAGCTATACCCGATTATAAGGATCCTCACACTTATGTATTTTTCTTTAGGCCCTGGTCTCACTCCTCAAAATAGACTAGACAACCAAGTAAACTTGTTCCTTCAGACTCGTTAAGAATAATTGGACAATCATCTACATTGGTGGTAGGCTATCGCTTTTTTCAGACCACGCAGATTATTTATGAGAAATGAACACTCTATTTTATGCGGAGTTCAGAAGAGTATATTCAGGAACAAGTTTATCTCTTTTCCATACATGAAGGACTAAATTTAAGGAAAAGGAACCCCCTATATGAGCTTAGTTTTCTCTTTTTCATGCTCTATACCCAAACATGAAAAAGACTCTGAGCATACTTTATGTCTTTGTCATGCTCGCTAAATCCTAAAGAACAAAGAATCAAGTTTACTATTGTAATCCCTATTTATCGTAACCAAATGTATCTTTCTAAGTGATATTACCTTCCTTCACACTTGTTAAAATTAGGCTATCTGATGATTTTTAAGGTGCGTTGATTTGGTGATAGTTTACCGTTTTTTTGGGCCTTTTTTACTAAGTACGAAAAAGGTATTCCTTAGTCCTTCCGGAGCTAAGAGAGTTCTTTTGTGGATTTTTTTATAATTTTCTGGCCTCACGAGACTAAATTGTATGAAAAAGAACCCCCCCTAGAGTCTTCTTCAGAGTTTTCACTCTAAAAAATATGAAAACACCAACGAGCATCTACTAGCTTGGGCTTGTAAAATCCTTGAATCAGTGACATATCAAGAATTATTATCTACCATATTCAATCTTGTCAAAAATGAAAAGAGACTCATGTTGAATTTCCTAGACTCGTTAAAACATAACATGAAAGGTATGAAAGAATTTCACTCTTTAGGGTTATATGCAGTGGAAACATCTAATCATTGAATAAAGCTCTTTCTGAACTTTCTGATACTCATGTCTCAGTTTTAACTTTCATCTCATCTATTACTTCGAGTTTTTACTCTTCTGCTTTTCCTTTATACATGGGGAATCTGATCATGTCTCCTACATGATAGATAAGTCTATTTGTCACATTTTCAATTCAAATGTTTCCTTGGTTCATCTCTATGATGTGCTCACTATTCAAGGATATGTACCTCTATCTGATCATCCTGATTCCCATCATTATCATCTTTTAATATTCCATCTGTATACCTTCCCTCATCCAGTCTCATAGTTACTCTTGTTATTTGTTGAAGGATTCATTGCATTTCCCCTCACAACACAGTTCATCATCGGCATCTCCTAAAGACGAAGACCTAGAGTTTCGATGATAGTACCTTGGGATTCACTTTCATTATTGGTGAATTCCTTTGGTTTAGTTGTGAGTGTCACTCATTCACTTACATTATGTTGAATTGCTTCCATGTTCGACTTTAGCTCATATGTTCGCATGGTAGGAGTTGCACTGGTAACTATGGATTTGGATGAATACCTTAGGTTATAATATCTATAACCTAAGTTATGTAAGATTGTGTTATGTTCAACAACACTATTTCTAGATTTAGAAAACTCATCATTGTATATTGTGGCCTAGATCCACCATTGTAATACATACGTGACCTTGGTGTTGTATCATATGACGCAATCGAATATTGTAAAGGAGCTAGTGTTACACCTTATTGAACATGGTATCCTCATGTATAATTTTGTATATGAATTTGATATGTATGTTTTAGGTACCTCTATGCAGCCTTGGTAACTCAGTTCTCCAAGAATAAATATTGTAATGTATTTCGGCCATCGCTTCCCTCTGACCTCACATATTATGGGGCATATGTTATCCTGTGAAATGACACTTCTCCCTCAAAGTACTGACACTCAATTTGTCGGTACACAAAAGGAAAAAATGGATTGAAGTGGCCAAAACTCTATAAATGTACATGTTCCTTCATACATCATCATCTTACCAGCCTCACCTATTTTTTATAAGGTTATTAAGGAGAATTCACGAATATTTACATTGCAACTCATGAACCATCACGAGTATATACATTGTAACCCACGAATACATGATCATGTTTTGCATTTGTGGGTTTCCCTTATAAAAGTCGCAAATCACTCGTGACTTACTCGCATTAATACTCATGAATTCCGTAATCCAAAAGTAAAATAAAATAAATTTTAGTCAAGGATAGTTGGGATCCTAATCATAACTATCGCAACTTCCTCAACCATATCAACATTCATAACCTCTCTCATTCATCAAGTATAAATAGAGGGTAGGGATTGAGGTTAAACACCATTAATTAGAGGGAAAAGTCATGCTTGTGGATTCCCTTTGGAGATCTTGGAGCAACAGAACTAAATTCCTTGGCTAGAAGAGGAGAGCTTGTATCACACATTGGTTGTAATCTTTCATCACTTGTTTATCAAAAAAGAGAAACTTTCTTCCAATTGTTTTTTTTGTACTGTTATGTGTTATGATTTCTGAATTGTCTTGTTATATTATTGCAAGCGTATTATTTCATTAATATTCTATATAAAATTTAAGATATTGCATGAAGGTCTGTCTCTTTCCAGGTGTGAAGATTCCATAGAAGTTACTGGAGAATTTGGGATTGAATAAGAAAGCTAGGACCAACCTCCATAAGGAAGGTAAACTTACTTTCTTCCTTATTTCTCTATCAAATTCTCAAATTTTTGAATGTCTGCAAGTTTATTTAGTATGTTGATAACCCCAAACCCTCAATTATAAGGTTGTATTTCCATGAACAAAAATTACTCTACTAGGGATTCGTTGTAGTCGCAACTTGATTTAACAAAGCAAGATATCATGCTATTAGTGTACTCCATAACCAATGCAAACATAGCCATTCAAAAGAGCATGACAATACACCAGATCATGAGCAATGATTCCATCAACAAACTCAAAGGTTTGTTTATACTTTCTTCAACATTGAAACATATATTCATACACATACAGACATGCTATGAGCTCATCAATCACATGAAATTCACATAGCCTTTAGGTAACTCTGTACAAAACAACAATCCACCATTTGAGTTGCAATTTTACCAAATGCAAGGCATAATCATTCAAAATAGCGTATCAGTATGCCAGTTCATAAGTGTTATTCACATCAATAAATCTAAGCTACTATTTATCATTTCCTTGATATTGAAAACACATCTTTACACATAAGAAAACATACCATGAGCTCAATAGACTTGCAGAAACAAAACCCAGTAATGGAACCCGTTATAAAAAGAGCCACAATGAAAGGGGAACAACTATGTTCCACCCCAACCGTATATTAGGCACAGATTTGCTCTGTCCTCAATCACCCCCGAGCTCAATTATGTGTTCCAAGAGCAGAGACAACTAACCTCAGTTCAGTTTTTAGGAAGAAATAACTTTCTTAACACTAACACAGAGTGCTCCTGCAGCAAGTATTTATCTCAACTCTTTCCTAACCCTTCACAGAGTGCTCACATAGAAAGAGTTCATTCTTTAGCAACATACTCAACAGTGTACTACCTCATAGCATATGCTCCTTTAAGTTTAGTTTCCTAGGTATTACTTTGCAGCTACAGTCCATTCCCAAAGGAATCCTCGTCAACCATTGCGCCTTGATTTATCTAGTGTTTGTCTAGCTCCATTAAGGATTTCTAGCACCTCGTGTACTTCCCTAAGGTTTACTTCTCTACATCTTCTAGTCTTGCATGCATAGTCTCCTCTTTAATGTGGCTTGTCCCTTCCATTCATATTTTCAATGAAGGAAAAATGTAGCAGTTACAAATTTCCTCTAGGGACAGTTTGGACATACTACACAGTCATCCAAACTCATCAAAATGTACAGTCTAGAATTTAACATTACAAATAATGTTTAGGAATCAGGGGATATTATAGCTTGGCCTTGTTCTTTAGACTGATTCCACATTAAACCATAGCAGAATATTATCTCTTCTAGGGTCCATTACATAAAAATGATCTCAAGAGGTTCATCATATATGTTTTCTATTTCTACAAACTCCATATAGTCTTCATCATACTTTGGCTTTGCTATCCATTCTTCAATAAATTTCAAGTCTTCAACATTATATGTTGGTAGTGTGATTGCATTCTCTTGTTTCTTTTCTTCGGCTATTGTAGGATGATTCTTGTTCTCAAAACCTGCACAGTCACAAACAACATAGATGTGATGAAGTTATTTTGTTATCATGGGCTTTGCCTCTATACGATTTTCCTTTTATTTTTCTTCATCAAATGCTTCAATCCTTCCTTTAAAAAAATTTACAACTCTTTTCTTGACTTTGTTTTATTTCAGTAGTTTTGATTATGACTGCTAGATCCTTTTGAGCTGTTACTACAACTTTGACTTCATCTGCGTCAAAGGAAAAAGATTATTCCTGTATAGCATGTTCTTCAACATCATGATCCACAAATATGTGGGATTCACTAGATTTCTCAACAGCTTCTAAGGCTGAAGTTTCAGCTGCTGCAATGGCAGATTCATCTACATATTCATCCACAACTTTCTTTACACTATGGGATTCACTAATAGCTTGGTTGTTATCTGCTTCAACTGGAGGTTCATGTTCTATTGCTTCTGCTTCTTCAACAGATCCATGTGCCATAACTAGCTGCTTTCTAATGTCACTTCCCTTTACTTCAAATTCCTGTTTTAAAATTTAACATGCTTCCTTGGGTGTTTTAGCTGCAGCTACTTTCAAAAATATATTTTCATTCAAGGCATACTAAATGAAATACAATGTTAGTTCATGCTTCTGCACTTTCTAAGCTTCAGTCAGAAAAGATTGTAAATCTAGGTGATGTATAGATTCATTTTGAACTAAATTCCATAAATCCTCTGCTGTAAGAAAACTTCTCATTTTGACGGCCCAAAATTCATAATTTTTACGTGTGAAAAATGTGGTAGTACTAATAGAACTTTGCTATTCCAAATATCTTGATTCTTCTCTTCAATGAAATTAATAAGTTCCTTTTCAATGGAAACTTCTGCATTTCTATGTGAAAAATAAACTTCTTCTGCCCTTCTATTGCTTCTTTTCAATTGTTTGAATCTTCTTGTGTTACCCATAACAAAATGATTTGTCATTTTCTCTAGTTGGACTGGACTTTTCTCCTTTGCAAAACCGACGCCACACGCAAATGAGGGACGTTACGACCCTAAATCACTTCTCATATGCCAGACCATTACTGGCTCAACCCTTACAGGTGGGGATGAAACTAGTTCGTCTGTCCACAACTCTACACCATATAGGGGCGAAAGAAAGACCAGGTGATGGTGGCCTTTTTCGGAATAGTTCTCCAGCAACAACGTCAGGCATAACAAAGCTATGCTCTTTCTTTGTGAATAGGCTTGACTTGTAATTTATCCTGGTTCTGCTCTTTCCTTGTGAAAATATTCAAAGACCTCTGGCGAGTTGCTTCTCTTCAACAAGGAACCTTCTTTCTTCATTGTTGCAAGTGGATTTTCTCCAAATATCCTGTCAGCTAATGGCTCCAAAATTGTATTGTGCACTGCGAGGTTTAAGCTACCAGCAGGCAACAAATTTTTGGGAAGCAAGCTTTTGTTGTTCTCTGCTTCATCAAATGTGACAAGGATGTCCAAGAGTAGATCACGAATAGATCAACCTTTCTCTACAATTTCACCTTATACAGGTTCCTCCTACTGGATCGCGTCGTGCTCTGATACCATGTTGGAAATTGCAGAGGAGCAAAGGAACACAAAAATGCATGAGAAATTATGCATTTGGTTCAATAGACCCAAAGGAAAGATTAGTGTAATATACAAGATAAGATTATCTAAGCTGAGTGTACTCAGAGTGCCCATCACATCAATATCACATGTCTACGGCTAGCTAGTAGAGTATAATTACAGTGGATGAGATTATCACTCATGTTAACAATTTCAATACCAGATACCTATACCACCTTGAGTTCCCAGATACTTGTTATGATTCTTATGACAAATAAAACCCTATGATTTTTATGACAAATAAAACCGAAATGCCTGTTAGACTTAATCCTTATTACAACAAACCTTTTCCAGCATATATACCACTTATGGAAGTTCCTAGATCGACATTTTTACGCACTATGATTAAGATGTGATTTTGTGCAATGGTGGTTTGATTTTTATGACACAAAAGAGTGGTCTTACTAAAATTAGGAATTATTGTGTTTAGAAAGGTTTTATGGTTTTTATATTTTCAAAGTGAAGTTAATATGCAACAATTTAATAAAATATTAAGTAAATAAAATATACAATGTTTATCATAACTAAAAACTTACAAATACATAATATTTTAATAAAATAATAAAATATTAAGTTATTAAAAAGTTTACAATATCAACCCAACTTAAAATCAAAGCTAAAAAGTTATTTATTACAATTAATTATATATATATATATTCCAATTCATTAGAACTAAGAAAATAATGAAACTTCTTGTTCTCTCATGGAAGTTTTAGCCATTATTAAATCATGATTTAGATATAAGGGATCTCAGTGGCTAAGAAATGTTTACATATTAAACAACTAGGGGTATATCTTAGATCCACCAAAACAAGAGGGAAAATTTGCAGGTCAAGTGATTTGATCATTGAAGTTTAATAGACAAAAAGATAAGATGGATTTATAATAGTTATAGATAAAAATTACTATGTTAATAAGGGTATAAATAAAAGTTATGTTCTGAGATTAAATATAATGATTCATTATTGAATTTTTTTGTTATTTATAAAAAAAAATGATGTCTAATTATAATGAAAATATTTTGTAACATTTTTTTTCTAAATTCTTGAAAACACTAAACTATTTGGTGTATATAGATTCTTCTTTCTTTTTTTTCAAATGAAAAATCTTGTAACTTGTTTTTCAAAAAAAATCAAAATTATAAAATACTAATACTAGTGAGAAGGAGAGGAGTGCCTTAGGGAACACCGACACAGGTGGTGCATGGCTGTGGTCAGTTCGTAGACTCAAGTATTAGTGCCTTTAGTAACAAATTTTCTTATAAACAGTTGTGCCAAGCTCGCTAGTAATTGCTTTGTCAGCGGTTTGCCAAGGTAATCTATAATTACAATGGGTCAATTACTCTTTACTTTTTTGAGTAAACCCTCTCATTCTTGGAATTCTCTAATTGTTCCAAATTATGAGTAGCAGCATTGATTAGATCCTCTTTCTCTCGTTCTATATGGGATACTTTTTACATAGGCATCATTAGTCCAATAAACTCCCATACCTTATCAAAATTCATTATAACTAATTTAATCCCTCTTTAAGAAACAAGCCCTCACTAAGCCAACAACCATTTTTTGAATGACGGTTTCGTTTAGCGTCGTCTATGTTTTTTTTTTCAATTTTGATATATATGGATGATACTAAGTTATAACCAGATATATATTGATGATACTAAGTTATAACCAGCTTTATTTAATGCAATGAACATTTAAAAAAATCAACGTTAAGATTTTACAGGTCTAACATGTATTAACGAGATAGAAGATTCAATTGAAAATTGATATTAGCTTTGATGAAATGAGACGTTCTGATGTTACTGCATGGTCAACTGGTGTGAAAGAAATATACAATTTCAAGTTAAATTTGTATGTAAGAGCAAAGCATAGTATAATTAGGGATATTGGATTTTTCTGTAATAAAATTTGTAGACAGTTTAGGAATTTATAATTAGGGATATTGGATTTTTCTGTACTAAAATTTTTAGACAGTTTTAAAATTCTTAAATATTCTGTAGTATAGAAATAAGACAAATTTATTTATATTTTTTACATATTATAAAAAAATTATCTTTTTATATTTAATTTTACCTATAATTTAAAAATTTTAAAGTTTTACAATTTATAATATATATATATTTTTATATTTTAATTATAAATATCAAATATTAGATTAGATTAAAGTTTTACAATTTCTAATATATATATTTTAATTATAAATATGAAATACTATATTAGATCTAAATTAGATTTATTTTGTAATATAAATTTTATATTATTATATTTTAGTTAGGGTAATATTTTTTGGATCATATTATTATAAATTTGTTTTATTATTTGATATGTAATTTTTGGAATTTTAATTATTTAATATTTTTAGAATTTTAAATTTATAATGACATTATTAAATAATTTTGTTTTTGTCTAGAGGTTAAATAAAGAAGTTTTAATGTTTTTTTTGGTTTTTTTTGACAAAAAGTATAAAATATAGACTGTATTTAACAAGAAAAAATAGTATTTTTGACTCTAACAGTGCATTCAAATACTAAATTATTTATATATATTTAAAAAGAAAACTTTGAAAAATAAGTTTTTTCAAATCTACAAACAACTTACTTCCCCATTTTATTTTCATACAATTCTTTCTAATTAATTCAGTATAAATCCTATTCTAGTCCCTTATAAATAGTATTCTAATCCATATCCATATTAAATTATGCTATTATTGAGAAAAGCAGTGTTCCACTGTGATAATTCAAATACCCAATTATTACATCCATATTATGTAACGTAGAACGTTTATCTTTATAATCTGAAAAAATTACGATAGAGCAACAGCTCTACTAGTAGGAATTTCCCTTTTTATATCGTTGATAGGCAGGATCTTCTGTTTTTATTTTGGAAGAGATATGAATAAAATAAACCCTGACAACAATACCGGGTCTGCGACTTTGTTATCTGAAAGCCGAACTGATCATTTACTCTTTTTATTCCGCCGCTCATTTCTCTGAGAAATTCGATAACGATGATGGCTACCGAAAGAATAACCATCCATGGATCCATCCTTAATAGGCGCCGGCGCTGGACGTTGTTGGTTCTCCATATTTCAAATCCAACCATCAGAATAAATACGATAACTGCTTTCCCCAAGACGGAATAAAATTCTCTCGTGTCATCTTCTAATTCGTCCATTTGCAATGGCCGAATTGCTGTTCACAGAAACAGGCTTTCAGTGGCTGATTTTTCGATAGGTTGCTCAGTTTACTTTGTGTCTTCATTGCTCGCCATATTTAAAAGGACATTTCAGGAGCAAGTAAAACAATAAATGCCAAGCGAAACGCCACTCAACCAGCGAACAAGAACAGCGCATACCTGAACGGCTTCAAGATATGTATTATAAAAGTTTGGCTGTGATGAAATATACATTTCTTTTTCTTTGCTTGTTTTTTTAATAGATTTTTGTTTTTGAATTAAGATTTATATTTTTTTCTTCATTTTTTCACAATAAAACCATGAATGCCAGCTAAGCGCCACTCAACATGTCATGTCCCTACCCCACACAGTGATGATCTACCCCACACAGTGATGATGTAGCGTAAGCTGCCAACACAATGCTGCTTTCAAACTGTCAAACTCGACAATCTAGTCCATGATCATAAATATAAAAATAAAATAGATTAATATAAAAAACATACACATATGCATAATGCAATTTATAGCTAAATCAAACACATTTATTTCATTCATGTATTAGTCATTTCATTTCAACACAAGAATACATATCTGGAAAATAAGTTGGCCTGCAATGTTCCACCAAAACATAGGCCAGTGTGCTCATCAATCTCTCAGCATCACTGCCACCCCCGAGTTGGGCATGATTCCACAAGGCACTAGGAAAATAATAGGCTCACACATAGCCCAAAACCAAAACATTCACAGTCAAACCAACACATCGTTGGGTTTCATAGACTATCCAGCCAAGCCAATAAGAAATTGGGTTTTACAGGCTGCTAAAGCAACTAATCAACAACACATGGGTTCCTCCGACTTATCCATCCAAGTTGCACTTGCATCAAACACAAAGTCAACCCATTTAATCAAACAGAGCCATACACAACTGTTGGATATGAACAAAACGTTTATGGGAACCAAAACGGAAATGGCAATTATGGGACAAACAACCTAGCATGAGGAAATACGTTTTTAGGAAACTTTTTGAGGCTTCACAAAGGTAAAAACCGCCTGTGAATATATTCTCCCATCCCCTCGACATTACCAAAAATGAGATTTGCAATTACAACCTCCACGATAAAATAGGGAAAACATATGAATATATTCTCCCATCCTCTTGGCATTACCAAAAATGAGATTTGCAATTAAAACCAACATAATAAAATGGGGAAAACATCTCTCTGATAGAAATTCGATTTTTCAGAGTTGTTTATAGCCCTAACGTGGCCAAAACAAACTCAAAAACACCCGAAATTCATTGGTCTTTTCTCCCACTCGCTGGCAACCCAAAACGAGTTTCCCAGCTTGGAGAAAACTGGAAGAATACAGAAAACATGGAGGAGAACTCTCGGCTTTCTCACAGGGGCAAAAACGGCCTCCTCAAACCCCAAAATCGTGGCCCGTTCCTTCGAGTATAGAGAAAGGAAAAAAATGGCACCCAAACCATGGAGGAGAGAGCTCAGTCTCTTCCTACTGCATGAAGGAGCCAAAACTCCATGAGGATGGGTGAGAAATGAAAGACATGGGTGCATAATGGCTTGGGCATGCCTTCCCAAGCTTTTACTTGTCCCACAAGTCAAAAACACACTTTCCAAAAATGTGTGACCTCCACGCCTTTCTCATCCCAAGGAGATAACTTCTTCAACCACTTTTAGATGGTTGGGAACAAAAGGACAAAAAGGGGGGTAGTTGATAACTTTATGGGTTTTACATTAAAGACATTTTAATTTTCTCCATAGGCTCAAGGTTTAAAGAATTCCCCCTCCCTATTCCTTGTGAAATCATGCCCCCATCGGTTTAACGTTGCGGCACGTAACTAGCTGTGGTATTTTTATTAATTTGCATTTTACATGATGTCTCAAAACACATTGTGCCTTGATAGCACATAAACCATCGACATCGATTTTAATCGCAGAAACATCAAACACTAAACCCATGGTGGGACCTTTGCTTTGAGCTCCACACTATGATTTAATACAATATTTACATCATATACAATTTAATACTATGGGGTCAAAACCGGGGTGTTACACAACTAATTAAGCAAATAAAAACAGAGCATACCTAAATTGCTTCAAGATCTGAATTATAAATATTTGGTTTTAATATACTATTACAGTTACTTAATTAGCGGGGGTGTGAAAATTGATAAACAACCAATGTGACTTATTGCTACTTATTTTCTATATCAATGTGACATGTTACTTATTATTTATACCAATCACTTATTTATCCTTTTTATAATTTAAGATAAACATATCTCGAATTAATTTTAATAATAAAATTATATAACATATATATTTTCTTCCTAACACATTTATAGTTTTGAGTACTCAAAATTCATTTTCATTTTCATATTTTACAATCTTTTCTCCAATGGACTCTTATGGTTTGTTTGAATCCCAAGTATCTAATATTTGAAGCCTTTGTTTAGATAGATAATTTTCTAAACTATAAACTTTATAAACCCAAAATTTTTACAATCACAAAAAAAATGAATATAAAATTTCAAACATTGAGGTTGTACTAATTTAAAAAATTATTTGTCATAATGAAGTTATGAACCAAATTGTTACTTTTCTAAAATTTGCCATTAATTTATCTATATTCAAGAAATTGAGAATCATATTAATCTAACTATATTCAAGAAATTGAGAATCACATATAACGTGAAATACTGCAAAACAAAGATTTTAGCAATTTATGTTTAGGATTTCAAAACCACCTGAAATGTAATCGTTTTGAATGCCACATATCCTCCTCTCAAATAAACCATAATTTAAGTGAATCTATTAAAAAACCATCATTTTTACTAAAATTACATAGTAAATAAAGGCAAAATATTTTACATGTAGTAGAGTAATAAATGTTGCCACGGCATGTGGGCCATTGGATCTCAAACAAGTTGAGATCCATTTGTCCGTAGTGTTACGGCCACAACATTTGTTACTATACTCAATAATGAATATTATTCACAATAAATAAAAGCATGTGAAGGTGAATGTGAGATACATAGTATGTATACCATATAGTGTTGTTTATTATGCATCGTTTTAGGCTTACACATATTATCTTTTTAAGCTATTCATATATTTTGATTTCCAATAAAATAAAAATATCAAAACTTTACCAGCCTAAAATTTACTATGTTCAAAATTGAAGTAATTTAAATGCTGGTTATACATATGATCAAGAGTTACATAAGCCACGAGTTTTGGTTGTTATATCATTACTAAAATATTTAAGTGGATATATGTTTATATCTTAGAATTTTGGGGCGGAATATCATTTATGAGTTTTACAAAATTCATAATTACTTTGTTTCGTTGGAAATAAATAAATAAGAAAAAACTCATCTTAACTTAAGGACATGTTGATGTGTAGTACATCTCACAGTGGAACTTCATCTAGTAACAGCAGATGGAAGTCCACCCATGGATAATTTTAGGGGCTATATAACACATGGGCTATATTAAGGGGGTTACAAAAATTTAGTGGGTTATTTTTTTTATATGGAAAGGGTTTTTTTCACATAAAATATATTTAGCCAATATTTATTAGAAATAAAAAATCTAAAATGAATATTCTATCGTATTTTAATGATTAAAATGAAAAAAAATATTTTCACCCTATCAAAATCTCCAATCTATCTTTCACCCCAAATTTCTAGAGAAAATCTACTGAAATCACTCTTTCGCTCCAAACTTTTAGTCATGGAGGCTTCCAAGTGTTATTTCGCCCTCCATTTTCCTTGTAATTTAGGCATATGGTTTGATTTTTATGTATTTTAGTCAGCTTCATGTGATACCTTCTTTTAGCCCTTGATTTCTAGTATTTAAGGGAAAATATGGGGCTACTTTTTTCTATATAAAGCCTATAGTGACTCATGGTTCACCCACATCGAATTGATGTTGCAGGGTGAAGGTTCTCGTTGATGCCATTCCACTTTTCATTCGTAGTTTTATCGAGATTTTAATATTCACATAACTTCGCCATTGCCGAAAGCTCGAGTCTTGAAGGGGCATGCCACACATGCAATTTATCAAAGAATATAAACTCACATCAATCTTTTCACCCAATAATTAACATGGTATGCTTTTTATAAACATTGTTATGCTTTTTACCCACAATGACAATAGATTGTTATATTTTAAATTTACCTTTTATCATGCTTTTTATCATGGATAGTTTTTTAGGCCTGTTGAATTATAGGGAAGGCTCGATTCCGAGGGATCATTCAATGATATTAGGGTTTTATTCTATCCTAGGTGTATTGGTTTTGTGAAAGTGTTATAGAGTTTAGAAGATATGATTTATTTTATGCCATGTCATGTTTAAACTATTGACTAACATTTATATGGTGTTAGTGGTTGCTACTCTTGATGAAGAGACGCCACATGGTCTTTATATATTCAAAATAAATTTGACCCAGTTGCTTCAAATGTTCTTTTATTAGAATCTTTCTCTACAATTATTATTGGATCTAAGGCATTAATAAGAGTGTATCTGTTCATATTTTATGTTTGTTATTGTTAATGTTTGTGATGTTTGTAATATAAATGAATACACATTGATTATAATGACGAGTCTATAGTGTAATGGTCATTATTTTGGTAGTTTTCTTGTAGAGTTTTCCAAAGAGTACCGATCGAATCTATTATTTGTATTCATAAGCTCATGAGTGATATAGTTTTTTACACACATCCCAAAGTTCGTGAGTTTTATTTGTGACCTAAATTTGCCGGGTTTGTACTTGTTTTGCAATATTTTGTTTTTTGCAAGGGCTTTGCCAAGTTTTTACAATATTTTATAATTCAGTGAAATATTCACCAAAATTTTAAATATCTTATAGTTTAGTAAAATATTTTCCAATATTTTACAAGATTATATAAAAGAATGAAAGATTAGCCAAATAGTAATATATAAATATTATATTATTGATAACATAGCCTTCATTTTTTGCTATATTTAGGGACATTCACCCATTTATTATACATATAAATTTCAAGGGTGTATTTAAAATTATCCCTAAGTCGAGCTAATGTGCACAAGGTTTAGTAATACTTTGTTTGGGGAGTTGAAGGAATGTAGTTAGTGTGACAGTCATAACTCCTAATAAAATCCTCTAATTCCTTTGATCTCATATGGTAACTTCACTTGCATGGTAATGTGAAGCTCAGGTGACAATCAAACTCCATCTTGCAGTTGGAAGTGAGTTAATGTGCATAAGGCTTAGTTAAAATCCATTTGGAGGCTAGGAATTGAGATATTAACTCTTAAATTCACTATTACATACAACTATTATCTGAACTCCATTGGTGATACAACTATGAGCTTAAATCTATCTTTTGATTTTATGAGCGTCATTCAAAATTCATAATTAAAAATTACAAAAAAACGAAAATAATTCATGTGATAATTTAACTTAATGGCAAGGTAATATGTAGTCCATATGATTGTGGAACTCCATCTAGGAGATGAGAGTCAAGCTAATGTGCATAAGGTTTAGTCAATCTAGGAGGAACTCATGCGATAACTACACTTAGTGACATGGGAATGTGCACTGCTTGTGATAGTCAAACTCCATTTAGTAGGTTGGAGTCAAGTTAATGTCCATAAAGTTTAGTAGAACTTCATTTCGCAATTCGGAGTGAAGCTAATGTACACTTTGTGTAACATTTGAGATCCTAAAATATTTCATATATATACCTATCGTTGTATTCTAACATATTAATTTTATTAATATGATTATTGCTAATTCTAATAACAACATATTAGTTTTATTAATATGGATATTTATTATTCTAATAATTCTTGATGCGAGGATAATCATGATTGAATTGATCCAACAAATTAATCCATGCACAACTGAGAGGCTTATTGCTCAACAATTTTTGTATCTTTTAACAATATCAGTGTTTTGAGTGTGACAAATATCTAATACTATACACCTTGGAAACCACATTGCCAGTTTGTTTTGTATATCTTTCAACTAGATAAACGTATCCATAGCATCAAGAAGACAATAACATATAATACACCATAACTAGAATACGAAATGCCCTTATGATACCACATTGATAGTTTGTATTTAATAGAGGGACACTGGATAGAGATAGTCATGTAATGTAGCATCATGAATGCTAACCCATTTACAAGGTGAGAACTTATATAAATAGATGGCTTATGGGATGATGCACAATCATCGACTCCTTTAAGACACTTTAGATGCCACATAATGTTGGAAAAACCTGGAACCTCTGACTTTAGGTGAGAATTAGGGTACTTCCCTAATGTATTTGAAGATGAAGTATAAATACAAAAGATAGGTAATTGAAACAAATTTCATAATATATAACATTTATGCAGAAAAAATGTGTGTAAATGATTATAAATTTACTGTCTGTGAAATTGGGTTTTCAAAATTTCAACACATCATAACATATATGTTTGTGTGGGTGCAGCAATATTTGAGGTAAATGATGTCAATTTTGGATAAAATCTTGTAGACATGTAAAGGACATATGGGCCTAGTGCAACACTATTTGTTCATAATTTTTCATGAATTATTGTTTTATTATTAACCATTGAAGTCAGAAAATCTTGAAATGAAAATGTTTGGTGTGGGTGCAACACTTTAGAGGAAAAAATTAATGAAATCCTTTATTTCTATATATAATATTGTAGATATTGCTCTCTTCTAGTCCACCATATAGTTTTCTTGGAAAATGGTGAAAGAAATCAAAAGTTATATAAAAAAACTCGTTGTATCTATTTTCTAAAACTAACGTGTCTCATTTAGAAAAATAATAATAAATAATTAAAACATACATTTGAAGGAAAAAATTACATATTCAGAATCATAAGATCGTACTGTACAATATTCTAAATTTTCATAAAAAAAACTATTGTGTTTTCCAAAGAGAAACATGCCATTGAAACTTAGCATATTGATAGAGTTCTAAAAGACAAGCAATAGCCCTGGTTTATTTATCCTAGCCATTAGGTTCAGTAGTACGAAGCTAATTCCAAACATAATGTCGAACCTTATTCCTGTCGAGTTTTTAAATTTTAAAAACACGTATATGCATTATAGTGTTATTCATATCGCATATGAGATTCATATTGCATATGCATTTTTGCTTGATTAGCTTGGTGCGAGAGTAAAAAAGAGTAAATAACAAGTTAGTAGATAATATTTGGAAGAAACTCCATCTAAAATGAAAAGTTCATGGTAATTATTGGCCCCTCCAAAGTGGTTTAGTGTGGCAAAAGGATGACACTTAGTCTAAAATTTGTGAATGGTTGTGGATAATGAGGTCAGATTATTGGAGGTTTAAGGCACTTGTCCATGGTGCTTGTTCATGATGCTTAAGACATAGAATATGCTTTTTAGACTTAATGATTGAGTTTTATTGCCTAACCTTTCTCTGAAGCTCGAAACTCATATCTAGCTCTAAGTTATTCCTAATGGTACCAACACATCCACTATGAGGATAAGGATTGCGAGACCATTTATGTTCTTTTGAAGCATTATTTTTTTTTGTGGACACACAAAAGCATATTTTAGGGGCTAAGGCCAAGGTATCATCTCTCGACTTTGTTGAGGCTCCACGATGTATACATTGTGATCGAGAACGACTAAGGGTTTCTCCCACAACTATTTCCAAGATATGATCATGAGTTCATGTATGGTGGATCAAATTTAATTATTAAAACTATATTCTAAGAAGTTTTATTTATGGTACAAGGCCTATGTTTCATAACTTAATAATGTCCAAGACCCATGGAATCATATCTACTATCCAAAACCTTCTAACGAAATCCATGTCAGTATTCAAAGGAAAGGGTAACTTCAAGAGGTCATGGATGGTCATTTGAGGTTTTTTTCATGTTCATGGACTCCTAGAAGTTTTTTTTAGAGTACAATCCCAATGTTTACTCCCCAACAATGTCGGACGCCACACGACCCATACCTAGTGCTTCTAAGTCATGTTAGGTGATTCGAGGTATCATTTTAGGCCTTGGATGGATATAATATTCCTTTATGGACTAAGGATTGGGTTTAATTCATCAACCATGTGTAAGGGCTTGAGAACCATGTTTACTATTCAAAACCTCTCGATGGCATGATTATCCCCAGTTTTTTGGTAGGGATACCATCAATAAGCCCTCCGTGGTAGTTTGAAGTGTCCTTATTGACCTTCAATGACTAAGGTATTCATTTAGGGATGAAGGCTTGGGTTTCCTCCCATTTCCACACATATGTCCCCAAGACCCATAACTAGTGTAAAAAAAATCACCAATCAATCTCATATCACAAATTGAAGGCCAAAGACCCCCTACAGAGGTCATGTGTGGTGGCTTGATACATTATTATTTCCTCTGGATCCATGGAAGCTTCATTTAGTGTTTACAATGTGGGTTTCATGATCACTCAACCATGTCAAAAGTCTCTAAACCCATCATTACTTATTAAAACAACCTAATGGTGTCAATGCCCACACACAAAGCAAAGAATGGCCTCCAGAGGTAACATATGGTGGTTTAAGGTGTTATTGGTGGTCCTAGATGCCTAAAAGCTTCATTTAGGGCATAAAATAGAGGTTCCATCCCTTGACAATGTCTAATACTGAAAGGCCCTCCCTCCCACCAATCCCTTCCCTTTATATTTGTCCTCCCTCCATCCCCTCCTCATATCTCTCCCATAACCATCCCTCCCTTCCCCTTACATTTTTCCTCCCTTCATCCCAACCATATATGTCCCCTACCTATCCCTCCCTCCCACGATTCCCTCTACACCTTCCTCTGTCTCCTTTGACTCCCCCCCCTCTCTTGACGAATGTAATGTTGGGCCATGTACCACCCCAAAGACCATCTAGATGGAATATTGGGAATCTAAATGGTATTGTAATGGGATAAGGGTTCCATTATAGGTTTTTGGATGGGAAGGATGGGTCTCTGGACATTGACTATATCCATTGAAAAGTAGACAATAAGCCAATAAATCAACATACAATCCTCGTAAATGGAATATTTAGCCTTTGGTGGGATATGGGTGTCATTATGAGGTTGTATGCACTAAGGACGGGTCTCAGGATCTTAACCATGGTAATGAGACAATATTGTAATAGAAACAAGTCTTAAACTAATACAAAATCCCTTTAAAGGGGATATTTAGCCTTAATATGGGATATATGTTCCATTAGTCTATTTTATGCATTGAACATTGTTCAGGAGGCATTGACCATGGTCATATA
Source organism: Pseudotsuga menziesii (assembly GCA_001517045.1). Taxonomy (NCBI): domain Eukaryota; kingdom Viridiplantae; phylum Streptophyta; class Pinopsida; order Pinales; family Pinaceae; genus Pseudotsuga; species Pseudotsuga menziesii. Next base: position 52,034 of record LPNX010204768.1, on the reverse strand, counting down.
GGAACCATTATGAATATTTCCATATAAGAGATAGTTCTATAGACACTACCATGGTCCAAGGATAGGTGTGGAGGCCTTAACCATTGTTATGGGGTCCATTATAATACTATCAAGTTTAATATTTGATATTCACTAAATCGCATATGTGATTTAGCGATCACGTAATACAAACTTCCCGTTAAGTAAAAAGCAGTGTATCCATATCGCATATGTGATATAGCACATATGCAATAAAACAAACATGTGTTATATAGCATATGTGATATGGGTTATATAAAAAATGTTGGGTTGTGTGCTGTGGGCTAGGTTTACTATAGAAAAAGACATAATTTTTCTTAACAGGCGCACAGAGAACTATTCAATCTGCAATTTAATCATTTCTTACACAAATCCATAGGTTTTCTACAAGTTTGGGTGGATTTCAATGGGGAATGTATGTAATAGAGGTCTACAGTTAGCGAGGAAGGTACTTACACCGAAAGAAGCTGAAAATAAAAAAGAAAGAAAGAGGGAATATTCAAGAAATTGTCGGCATTCATTGGATGAGAAAATAGTTCCCATTCCCGCTCAATAGATACCTCACATAGAGGCTGAGGAAGATAATGCAACATTAAATGAAGATGGTTATAGGGGAGATTATATTATTGATCCATTATTAAATGGACAATCTTGTGAAGAATTCGATAATTATATTACTCCCGACGCAAATGTGACTCCGCAACAACCATGCTAAGTGGTTCAATCTCCTAATCAAAGTTGTCAGCTTATAGTGGATGTAAATGTCACTCTAGCATTTCAAACGATAAGAAATCTCGCATCAAAATGAAAGAGAACTCCTAAATGCATACAAGTGGATGAGAGCGAATTGAATTTCATTGAAGGTAAGGTGGCTAAACGCACTATCCTTTGTCATTGTTCTCAAATAATGAAACAATACTTTGATAACAAACCCGAAGCCAGTAAATTCCAATTGTTTTCATCTTTGCTTAAATCTATAAATATGGCGACTGCTAGAATAAATATAGGCATAAGAACATTGAAGAATATCAAATCAAGTAATCACATTGTTAAATCTCTTGCTTCTGCATTCACATCGATTGGTAAAAAAACTTGCTGACAAGACTATAATGGGGCTCATCGCGTATTGGATGAGTCAATTGTATATAGATCCACAAGACAACATTGTTTACTTAAATGAACGTCATAAATTGTTCCTTTACATCCAAAGACACTTAGAAAGTATTCACTAAGAAGAGATAGCCTTGATGTAGAGGGACAAATGGAAACATTATGGGAATTTAGCGGTAGGCCTCCCCACAAAGACATGAAGGTAGATGCAATGAAGGGACTAGTGCACATGTTTTGGAATGATAACAATAGGCCTTCTTATAACAAAAAGGATGCGTTAAAACACTGTATGGGTTCTATGAACAATGAACCTCATGTTAAACATTATCTTGACATGACACAAAATCAATTGTTTGAGATGTTTAAAGTTTCCCACCCATAGCTAAGGCTTGGAAAAATATATTTTGAAAAATGCAAGCCTTGGTATGTTAGAATAAATACCATGTCTGAAATAGTTGTTGTTGTAGATACCACATAAAGTTTGATCTATATTATCATACATTTGCGCATATATGTCCTTTTTTCCATATTAACCATGTGCAAGAATGCTTAAGTACAGTACCCGAATGTCATCCAAATATTTCATCCATAGCATGATGTGTTAGAGGCAAGATGGGTAGACACATTACTTAAAACAATGTGTAGAGGGTTCTTGCAACAATTGTGGAGGGCTATCATTATGGTTTGATTTCATCCATCAGAGTGAATATCAAGCATTCGGGAATGCAATTGTCAAGAAGTAGAACTATCATTATGAGACATATTAGCTAGATGATGGCAAAAAAAGTAGGAAGATTAAATTGGTGACTTCACAGATGACTTAATGTACATTAAGTTGGTGATTACATGTACATATTTTTATGTTGTTTTATAACACTGTTTATTTTTTTACATCATGTGCAAGCATTTGCTTTTATTTCATAGTTTCATGGAAAGATACACTGGCTCAATAGATGCCTGCATAAAGTAACATATGTCAATGCAAATAATACAAAGAAAACAAGACATATACAACATGGATGAATAATGATTTTCTCAAAGAAAACGAAACATACATGTACCTTGGGGGGGGAGAGGCGAGTCCCCAATCACAAAGGTCATTTCGCTGGCATAGATATCATGCTACATAAAAAAAAATAAACATACAATTAGAAAATTTCCAATAATTAAATGCACACATGTTGAATTATTAAAAGCATAATTAAAAACATAAATAAAATAGTACCTATGTCTTGGAATATTCCTCTACATGTGAGGGACTTGGATGGGATTCCACAAACTCATCCTGCCCACCCTGCATAAAACACATTGTATCTAGATTAGGACGTATTGAATGTTGCAATCTCTAGTATAAATATGTAAATAATGATGACAAATTAAAAGGTAAAGTTCTTACAACTAATGGTGAGGCACCAAAACCATATGCAGCATTGACTGCTGCATCAATGTTATCGACATAAATTGACGGACTATGCGAATTTGGGGTGTGATGGGACACTAGCTGTATATTTGTTCACATAAGTTGTTAGATAATTAAATAGAAATAAATTAAGAAACAATTTTAAATTGTGCTATAAAACAAAATATAATATGAAAATAATGAGCTATACTTACATATTAAAGTTATCCATCATCCTGGAAATCTAAAGCAGGCCCATAACATATGACTCCACATGCTATGCAAGGGTGTGGAATAACCGAATGCTCTGAACCTTCTGTGTATCCAGTGGGATCTATACTTCAAGTACGGTCTGGAAACCTAGTATCTGGATCTTGACTTTGGGATGGGCTAGCCTCAGAAGTGTCAACCCCTTGGACTACATTGCCTTGGACAGTAGTCCCATGTTGAAGCAATGTATCTTCCAAGTCGAATAAGGCCTCCCATGTATCATCAATCACAGGACCCATAGGAGGATATACCTGGGGGGTTTTCGTGTGCATGGAGGGCATGGCACAGGGTTAGGATCAGTCCTAGCTACTTCCCTATCTTGGGGCATCTCATGACACATGCCGTGGAACTCTAAAATATGAAAATAGTTAACATCTTTCCCCAAGATAAATTCTGCATACAACTTCCTCAAGAAATAGAATGGAATGTCTCTATTCCCATGAAGGTCTTCATCGAATACCATGTACCAATGATCCATCCAATTGGATTTCGCATTTGGTTCCATGCACCATTCTATGGAAATGTTTGCTCGGCTGGTGGGTGGAACCAATCCGGTGCTAGGGTCCCGGAATAATGAAAACATATGGTATTTGGTTATATTAAGTTTTTTTATGTCTTTATAGCTCAAACCATTGAAATAATATTGCCTCATGAATTCTCTATATGACTTAATGTTGTACAATGCTCCCGAGGCATTGCCAATTATGTTTGTTATGGTATCTCGTATCCAATTCCTCTTCTAATGATCGCCTCAAATGGCTCCCCCCTCTAAACAATGAGCTAAGGTGCTTCAATGCACCCAAACGAGCCAGAATATCTGAATTCTGATCTTGTTCTCCCTCCGTGTTTGGGTTTGTGTATGTATTTGGGTTTGTTTTTTGGTTTGTGTTTGGTTTTGGCTCTTAGTTATTAGTGGGTTCATTTTCCACATTATCTTCAACAGTTTTGTTATCTGTTAAGATTAAAACAACAAATTAAAAATTGTTTTAATATATCATTGTTTGATTTAATTCAATTTGTTTTATTAAATTCATTTTAACAAATATAAAAGCTATAAAATTAACAAAAACAAAAAAAAATTGAAAGAAATTGTGAAGAAATGAGCAGTTATCTTCCATTCGATCCAAGTTTTGAATTGGCCCTTTCAAATAATCCTCCAAAGGTTCCTCCAAATTCTCAAACTCAAATCGTTGGTGTGGTTTTGTCGTTGTCTTGATATCGCAGCCTTCACTGTGCAAATAAGAAATTGAGTCCATGGGCCTTTGTTTTTTTTATTGTTTTACAAATAGCAAGTGCAATATATCGCATTTGCAATTTGTAACTCTTTAAAAACACAAGTGCTATACATCACACATGGGATATTGGTTAACTAACCTTAGTCTCGACTTTGGGCTTGGGTTTTCCAAACATGGCATCAATAATGCATATGCATTGTAGATTTACATTTCGGATGTGCGGTTTTGCTTTCTAAAGTGGAACCAACTTCATGCGAGCTCCCTTATCTTAACATCATGCATGGTAATCTATTTACAAGGTGAGCAAACTTACATAGATGGATGGTTCATTGGTTGATTTGCAAACAATCATATGGACCTTTTTACAAAAAAATAAAAAGAGTTTAGGCATAATATATGCATAATATTACAATAACCTAATAATCATTACATTCTCAATACAATAAAATATGCAAAATATATTCATAATAATATAACATGCTAAGAATTGTGAGATTTGTGCAAATTCCACAATATATAGCTAATACTTTGGGATTTGCATATTCTGTAATTGCATACTATTTTCTTGTTCAATATACTTATTTATCAAAAGAAGTTCACTATGTTAGCAGCAAAGATGTAGTGCATTGTAGTTTATTCAGTGACCAACTGTAGTGCATTACAATTGCAATGATCTACTATATAGTTTCATAAGAAACGAGAGAACAAATCCTTCCATGAATCCCAATTTAGTATCTAGGATGAAGAATGTTTTCCCATTTTCTTCAACACAGGTCTAATCCCAAACATATTCCTGTACTAAATCACTTCGTTTCTTTTGAAAACATGCACTACCATTAACTACAATTAAAGCAAGCAATTGTTCTAATAGTTCAAGAGCCTACACACATGAGTGTTCCACTTAGTATCACCAACACTTACAAGGAACTAAAGAATAACTCAAAATCAATATCTACTAGATGAATAATTGCATGTACTACACATGTAACAAAAAATATCATGCTACAAAAAACAAGTACCAAGAAGTAATTTTAACATTGTTTTGTTGATTCTTGTGTTTATAAATTTAAATCAATATTCTATTTCAACACTTAAACAAATTTACCACAAAGTTGGACAAAATTTAACTTAGTGACCAACATAGTGTTAAAGTTAAACCAACTTTAACACAGTGACCAACAAAGTGTTAAAGTTGAAAGAAAAGAAAAATATGTTTAATTTTATTGCAGATCAAATTTATTGAAACACGTAGTATTCTGAATCTAACCTTGTTTTATTTATGCATTAATGCATATTTATTCTTCTTAAATCAGAACCTAACCCTAAACTTCAACATCTATGATGTGCTTAGTCACGATGAGTATGTAATTACAATTTTAGGACAAGCAGTTGTGTTTATATAACCACTGAGGTCGGATATTATAGTGTCTTTTATAGTGGCCTAGGACACAGTCTTGAGAATGTCAAACAACTTATAATGTGACTTAAGAATAAAATCAGAATATATCATTTTTGGTATTACCCTTATGCCTTTATTTATTTATTTATGTTAATACTGTGTATGTCATAACCGTAATCATTATATACTGAACTGCCTAAAATCAGACATGTATTTATTGTAAATGATGTGCCTTTTTCCTAAACATTATTTTATGATTTGAGACTATTCTTCTATGGCTACTACAATCAAAATGTGAATTTCAAAGTGCCAGATATCCATAGTTCTTGGAAGCAAAATAAGCAGCACTATTACTAACAGTCTAAAAAAGAGAATTTAACCTTCTTTGGGAGTTATGTTTCAAAGCTATGAACGACTCTCCTTGTTGTCACATTTATTGTTAGAGGGTATGTAAAATTTATTAGATTAGAAACGGTGTTAGATTAGAGTGGAAAATTATTAGATTAGCATTAATGTTAGGTTCAAATTATAGAAAAAATATTAGATTAGGATCGATGTTAGATTAGAGTTGCAAATTATTAGATTAACATTAATCTTAGGTTCAAATTATATTTCTTTCCATTTAAGTGAAAAGTAAATCTGAGAGTTATCAGACATGGTTGTATTTCCATGTTAAAATTCTTTGACATACTCAAGTATTTTCAGAGAAACACTTGTAATCCCATCCAAAAATTTGTTAAATACGTTTTGCTATGCAATTTTTTTTACATTTTAGCTTTGTTCCTGTTCTCTCAGATTGGAAGGTAGAGATAAGTATTACTGGGCTTAAATATTCCTATAATAAGAAGCAAAAGCAAGTACAGTTACGAGGAGAGATTTTTTTTCTGCTTGACTAGTTTATTTCCATGATGATCCTAAAGTCGAGCTTAGGGAATACAAATAACAGTTTGAAGAAAGCAAAAAACGTGTATTTCAATGAGGAAAATAAAGGGCAGTTTCCAATAAGCATCAATGATAACAATGATGCAGCTCAATGATAGTTGAGTTTTTTGAGTCCAACAAAGTTGAATGACATTTGGAGAAGAGTTATATAAAAATGACATTCAAATATTCTGAGGCACTAGTTACACAGAGGAAAACGTGGTGTCAGTTTTTATAAGAAAAGGTACGTGTGCATTTTCTTTTATGTTTCTTCATCTTTTGAGTCTCCTATTGTTCTCTTTTGTCAAACTAATTGATTTGATTAGAAATATTCAAAATATTTTGGTTCCTTATACATTTTTTGGTTTAAAATTCCTCTTGTGTAATTTATGTTTCTTCATATTTTGAGTCTCCCATTGTTCTCTTTTCTCAAACTAATTGATTTGATTAGAAATATTCAAAATATTTTGCTTCCTTATGCAATTTTTGGTTTAAAATTCCTCATGTGTAATATTTAAGGCACTTACTCATAGTAATGTTGAGTTATTAATTCATTTTTTTATATTTTGAATGGTAGTTTAGAATTCTATATTGGGAACTACAATGTTTTATTGGTAGTCTATTAGAGTCATTGCAAGTTATATTATTTCAAGAGAGTGTGAAATGCTATGTTTTTAAAATTATATTCAAACTTTGTGTTGTTCGTTATTTATATCAAAAAAAAAATTAGGATTTTCATTTATGTAGGTCAACATGTGCATGCATCTTTGAAATGCTAAAGGGCATGTTGTTCGTCATTTATATCAAGGAAAAATTTAGGATTTTCATTTATGTAAATCAACATGTGCGTGCATCTTTGAAATGCCAAAGGGCTTGTTATGCTTTTTATGATGAGTGTAACATTGCATAATAAGGTGCTTCTTGCAAGTGTTGCAACTGTTCAATTAGAATTATGGAATTCAGATCAAAACTACATAGCTAAAAGACATCTGAAGAGTATTGAAAATTCAATTCAACTTGCATTAGGTTGCAACAAAGAAGTGAGGATTAGTCTTTCTTTACTCCCAACCAAAGTAGAGAATATTAGATCTAGAAAAATATCAATTCAGTTACACAAATATTCAGCCAATAAATAGAGGATTATTTGATGACTGCAGAAGGACATAATGATTCATAGAGGCTTACCCAAAGGAAATAATATAGGTAAGAACCATTGAGATATTCCCACACTTCACAAAGAGAGGCTGTAATCAATATTATTACCCATATTAGGGAGGGAGAAACAACTATTGTAAATCGTTACCCTCTATGCCAGTATTATCAAGGAAGAATATGGAGTTGGATGGCATCATTGATGTGTATTGACTGTTGAACATTGAGATGGTTCAGTAGATTTGGTGATACCAAATATAGTCAAATTTAACACTTTAAAACAATGACCAGTAGAGTATTAAAGTTGGACAATGTAATTCAGTGATGAGTCGATTGTTAAAGTTGAAAGAGAAGAAAATTATGTTTAATTTTATTGCAGATCAAATCTATTGAAACAAGTACTATCCTAAATCTAAGCTTGTTTTCTTTATGCATTGAAGTATATTTATTCCTATTAAATTTGAAACTAACCCTAAATTTCAACATCTATGATGTTCTTTGTGAAGATGAGTTTGTATTTACTATTTTGGGACAAGTAGTTGTGTTTATATAACCATTGAGGTAGGATATTGGATTGTATTTTATAGTGTCCTAGGACACAGTGTTCAGAGTGTCAAAAAACTTATAAAGTGACTTAATGATATAGGAGAATTGAGACAAAGGCCTCTATTTGCTGAATAAGCAGGCAATGCTATTCTTGCGTTTGCATGTAATCAATTCTAGAAGGACACGGTTAGTTGTTAGAATTTCTTTTGATTGTAATAACAAACAATTCTCCATTGTTTTCCTCGAATCTTGTAAGAGGTTGCTCGAGGATAGGTTAGTTGTATATTTCCTTTATTAAGGGTTCAGATCTTGCTACTTGGATTTGATAGGTTGATGAGTCTCTATTTAAATGTAATTGATATAGTGTATAAGTATGCATAGGGGAGTGATAATAGAGAGTGTGTAAGTGTGTTGGTTAATTGAATGAAGAACTAACTCTTCAAATATATGTATTTGCGTTCATATATTTGATGTCTTCTTTCAATAACCAGAAACATGATTTTAAGTTCTGTGTGTGTAATTCGATGCTCTAGTAAGACATTGAAGAATTCCCAAAAACATAGAGGTGTTTTTGCATAATCAATTGATCATTCCATGGACTAATTTGATCGTTACAACCTAAGTTAAGAATCTGTTAAATTCAGCAGATCAACAATTGTGGTTAATTTCTGCAAAGGAAAAAGTGAAGATCCACAAGTGTTAAGTTGAGATCCGCATCTAATCTCGGATAAATGGTCATGAAGGAGCCCATAAAGGATCGACAACTCAGAAGAACTGCAGAAAATGAAGTGCATAAGAACTACATAAGGAAAATTGTGAAAGACCATCTTTGGAAAAGTGTGAAGGAGGATCTGCAGTCCACAATCTACAATCCGAGTGCGAAAAGGACCCTTACGACCACAAAGTTGAGGAAGTCTGTCATTTTTGAAAATTGGAGAATTGTGAAGACGCAATCCTCAATCCACATTTATGGAAAAGGTTCTTGTGGAAAGGGCCTTGTGGAAAATATTTTGTAGAGAACTCAATTGTGGGAATTGAGTTGTGGAAAGAATCGGTTGCCGAAAGCCTGAGCTACGAAAAGGTAGATTTGCGGAAATATGTATTGTGGGAAGAAGTTTACTGAACCAAGCTTATGGGAATATGATTGCGAGAGAATAGTTGTGGAATAATGCTTGTGGAAGAATATTTTGATCAACATTTTAGTCTGTAGAAGACAACTTTAGGTCTGCTAGCTTTCAGTTTCTATAAGTTTTGCAATTAGAGCTTATCATATCCTATAGAAGAATGATGCAGAGATGATAACGAGCATGTGGAGTTATTATAGGATGTGGTAGAGGAAGATAAGATGTGGAGAAAAGCACACAAATAAATTAAGAGAACTCCAATCTAGGATGGAAGATATGGAGCGAAATACTTCAGAGAATATAGACACTAGTGATGAAGAATAATCCTTTGAAGACAAGCAAGAAGAGGTTACTAAAGAAGTAAAAGTATTGAAGATGCTAATGAAGGATAATAACTTTTTCAGAGTTGAAGTCCTTATGTATGAAGGTAATCTTAATGTTGAAGAACTCATGAAATGGATCAATGCCTTAAACAAGTATTTTGACTTTGAAGAAATTGAAGATAAAAAGAATGTGAGATATGCAGCAACCATACTGAAAGGGAATGAATCTATCTAGTGGGATGATCTTCATATCTATATTGAAAAACAAGGTAATTCTAAAATCCACTCTTGGGATAAAATGTTATATAAAATTAAAATTCAATTTATGCCTAAGAATTATCCGTTGAATCTCATTAGACAACTACAAAATATTAGACAAAAATATATGACCATTAAAGAATATACTGAAGAGTTCTTTAAGATGAGTATTAGAGATGAACAAACACAAGGGGACATAGAAAGAGTGGTCATATATATAAATGGATTGATATTTGATTTCATTTGAAACACAAGTTGAGAGTAGTTTGTTGAATTTGGGGACTGTTTAAGATGCTTCTTAGGAAGCCTTAAGGGTAGAATAAAAGCTACTAAGAAGAAAGAACCAAAATAATCGAGGGGGAGGTTCAGCCAAAGGGTCTCCAAACAGAAGGGGTAAGTTTCAGATCTCTAAGGATGAGGCAAAAGGATATAGTAGCCACACACCCCAAGAGGAGGATTTAGAGGAGGCAGAGGAAACATAATAATTAGAGAAGTGAAATGCTATACATGTGCAGAAATTGGACACATGTAATGGTAGTGCCTAAGGAATAAAACTATAGCTTATATGAATGCAAACATTGGTGAGCCTTGTGAGTACTATAATGAAGAGGTAGAGGTGAATAATCCTCTTGAGGAAGGAGAATCTCTTATGCTCAATATAGTTTGGGTAAAGACAGAGAAGAAAGTGCATGAACCAACCTAGAGAAAGATTTTGTTCAGGACTAAATTCAAGTTACAAGGAAAGTGTTGTAAGACGGTTATTGATAGCAGTAGTACAAATAATTTAGCCTCCATTAAGATGGTAGAGAAGTTGGGATTGGAGAGGATGAAACATACAACTTCTTATAAAGTGTCCATGTTGCAGAAAGGACATCAGCTCTTGGTAAATGAGCAGTGTAATGTGCAGTTTCAAATTGGTACTTATAAATATGTGGTATTATGTGATATAAATCCCATGTATGTGTGCCATATAATCTTAGGGAGGCATGACAGAGAATTTGTTCATGATGGAAAGAAGAACACTTACTCTATAGGAAAGGATGGAAAAGGACATACATTGTCACCATTGGAAGATGAAGTAGTTCAAGAAGGTCCAGGGTCAAATATATTATTGATGACTAGGAAGGAACTGCTACAAGAACTCAAGAAGGAGGATGAGCTACATTTTTCTCTTGTTGGTAAACCAAAGGTAATTTTAACTTCTACAAATTGAGATGATTTTCCTACTGAAAATAGAATTTTGCTTGGTAAATATGCTGATATTATTGTGGATGAGTTACCAAATTCTTTACCTCCTGTGAGAAGTATTAGTCATCACATTGACTTAATACCTTGTGCAAGTTTACCTAATAAGGTAGCATATAGTTATATCCTCAAGAGAATGAAGAGATCAAACTGTAGGTTCAAGAGCTGTTGGACAAAGGGTTGGTGAAAGAAAGTTTGAGTCCCTACGTAGTACCCATTGTACTTATCCTAGAGAAGGATGGTGGATGGCTAATGTGACCTGAATCCAGAGAAATTAATAATATCACTATCTGGTATAGATTTCCTTTACCCAACATAGATGATTTGATGGATTGTTTGAGTGGTTCAAAATAGTTTTCAAAGATAGATTTGAAAATTGGTTATCATCAGATAAGGATAAGAGAATGGGATGAATGGAAGACTGCATTCAAGACTAATAATGGATTGTATGAATGGTTAGTAATGAAATTTGGGCTTACTAATACACCTAGTAATTTTATGAGATTGATGAATGAGGTCTTAAAGGAATACACTGGAAAATTTGCGATAGTGTATTTGGATGATATTCTAATTTTCAGTTAGAATAAACAAGAACATTTGAGACATCTTAAACTGGTGTTGGAAAGGCTTGCAAAAGGACAAGTTGCTAATAAATATGAAAACGTGTAGTTTCCTAAAAAAAGAGTTAATTTATTTGGGATTCACGATTTCATAAAAAGGGTTGAAGATGGATCCTGATAAGATGCAAGCAATTTTAAGTTGGCCAATTCCAAGGAGTGCGTATGAGGTAATAATTTTTCATGCACTTGCAAGTTTTTATAGAAAATTAATTAGGAAATTTAATCAAAGTTGTGCACCTATAATAGAAATTTTCAGGGGAAGTAGACAACCTTCCAAGTGGACAGAAGCAACTGATAGAAATTTCAATTGTTAAAGAAGAATATCACTGAGAAGCCTATTCTAGCTTTGCCAAGTTTTGATAAGTTTTTTGCAGTAGAGACATATGCTGGTGGGACAACAATAAGAGTTGTTCTGAGTCAAGAACAAAGACTAGTGGCATACTTTAGTGATAAATTGAATGAGGAAAAGCAGACGTATTCCTCATATGACAAGGAGTTATATGCCGCCTGTGAGAATCAAGTTTCTCATAATAGAATCCAATGCTTAGACTATATGTTACAAGAAGAATTGTTTTTCAAAAATAGTAAGCTATATATTCCAAAATGTTTTATGAGAGAAAATTTGATACAGGAGAAACATAGTGGATCTTTTTCAAGACATTTTGTGCAGGATAAACATTTTCTCAGGTGAGTACATTTTATTTTTGGCCAGGAATGCAGCATGATGTACATAATTTTGTTTAGAAATGCAAGATATGTCAACATGCCAAAGGGAGGAGAGAAAATAATGGATTGTATCAACCCCTACCTATTCCAACTAACCCTTGGGATTACATCAGTATTGATTTTGTTCTGGGATTTCATAGAACTCAGAGGAAAAATGATTCTATTTATGTTGTAGTGGATATGTTTTAAAAAATGTCTCATCTTATTGCTTGTAATAATACCAATGATGCAACAAACATTCCTAACTTTTTCTTTTCACAAATTGTGAAGTTGCATGGTTTACCTTTAAGCATTTTGTCTGACAGGGATACTAAGATTGTTGGTCATTTTTTGATAACTCTATGGAATAAATTGGGTACTATTCCCAGTTTCTTCTCTACTTCTCACCCTCAGACTAATGGTCACACTAAAGTGGTAAATAGGAGCTTGGGAAACATATTGATAATTATTGTTTATGAAAGTCCGAATTAATGGGATTTATCTCTTATTCAAGTTGAGTTTGCTTACAATGATTTACCCAACAAAAGTACAGGTATGAGTCCTTTTCATATTATGTATGGTATTCACCCAAGAGGAGTGTATGCACTTAGAAATTTGGGAGGACAAGAAAAAAGAAGTGCATATGGTGGATATTTTGCATCCAGTATGCATGAGCTACAAAAGAATGTCAAGAAGAAATTGTAGGAATGTGCAGGAAATAAAAATAGAGAGAAGATTTGAGAATAAAAGAAGTTGATTTTCAGGTTAGATATTTATTAATGGGATGTATTAGGAAAGAGAGGTTTCATAAGGGAAACTACGATAAATTAAAAATCAAGAAGATTGGACCATGTAAAATTCTAAGGAAGTTTTCAGCAAATGCATATGAATTAGAACTTCCTTCTGATCTTCAAATTTCTCCAATTTTTAATGATTTAGATATATATTCTTTTAAATATTTAGGTGTTTAGAAAGAATTGAATTTAGGTGAAGATGGTTCATTTGTAAATTTGAACGAACAGTTACCTCAGAAAGAACAACCACAGATTGAAGCTATCCTTCACAAAAGGGTTTCAAACAAGACCAGAGACAAAGAATATTTTCAGTATTTAGTCAAGTGGAAGGATAAACCATCTGAGGATGCAACATGGATGAAAGAACTAGATATTTCCAAGTATAATGTACACCCTAAATATCTATGGAAGAATTATTTTCTTCCCCCAGAGTATGATGCAAAAGAATCGAGACAAAGTCCTTTGTTTTGTGAAAAAGTAGTCAATTCTATTCTTTTGTTTCCATGCAATAAATTCTGGAATGATATGGTTAGTTGTTAGGATTTATTTTGATTTTAATTACTGGAAATTTTCCACTATTGTCCTCTAATATTCGAAGAGTTTGCTCGAGGATAGGTTAGTTGTAGATTTCCTTTATTAGGGGTTCAAATCTTGCTATTCAGATCTTATAGGTTCATGAAGATATACTTAAATGTAATTAATCTAGTGTATAAGTATGCATAGGGGAATTCTAATAGAGACTATGTAAGTGTGTTGGTTAATTGAACGAAGAACGGAGTTTTCAAATCTCTGCATGTCCATTCGTATATTTGATTTCTTCTTTCAATAACAAGAGGCATGATTTTAAGTTCTTCGTGTGTGTAACTCGATGGTATGGTAAGACATTAAAGAATTCCAAAAAGCGTAGAGGCGTTTATGCATAAGGAATTGATCATTCCATAGATTAATTCAAGTGTTATAGTCTAAGTTAAGAATCTATGAAATTCAGCAAATAAACAGTTTTTGTTAATTTTTGCAAAAGGAAAAGTGAATATATGCAAGTGTTAAGGTGATATCCGCATTAGATCTCATATCAATGGTGAGGAAGGATCTTGCAAAGGATCGATGACTCAAAAGAACTGTGGAAATAGAAGTGAGGAAGGAAAATTGTGGAAATCCATATTTGGAAAAGCAGGAAGGATGATCTTCAATCTGTAATCCGAGTGAGGAAAGGACCGTTGTGGCCGTAAAGTTGTTGAAGTTTGTCAGTTTTTGAAAACTGTAGATGAACCCACAATCTGCAATACGCATTTGAGGAAAAGTGATCTAGGTTGTGCCCAAGTGCATGCTGGGGACAATAGTTGACTGAATGAGTCGAGATATATTATGGTGGAAGTATATAAAATGAAAAAGCAAAGCAAGAAATACACTAGGTCGACAGAAAATACGCGAACAAACAATATGCAAGAATTCAAACCAATTTATTACTTCTTCTCTAGGAGGAATCAGAATTTGTATATTACATTAGTGTACATGCTTATATAGTATGATGAGATGCTTGCGTGACTATTTGTTACATTCAATTACAAAAGAAGTTATAATGGTTTAGAAGTTCAACCATCACAGACAAAGCATGTTGGTATGTTGTATGTCGAGGTGGACTTGTCAGGGAAAACCAATCGAAGTGAAAATGTCGAGGCATACCGGTTGAGGTGAACCTGTCAAAGCAGTCGAAGTGCTATATTTGTCGAAGCTTGACAACCTGCCAATTGTTGGCTAAATCATTCCTCCTTCCTTAAGGAATAATGGTCTCCATTGTGTATTCGTTTAGGTGAGGAAACTTGTTGGCTAATTCAGTAGCAGAGTACCATTTTACTTGTGGGAGGAGTTGTCCAGCTTTAGCCACTTGAAACAAGGGAATGGAGTTCGTCCTTGCATGGCATATGCATCATCCCACAATGGTGTTAGAAAAAAGAGGTTCCTAAACATCTAGATGGATTTATTTGGGTCCTGTTGTCTACAAGTCGTTCCGTTCCAACAATGGTGCATGGTATGGTTGAAGTAGATCTACATTGAAAATTGGATCTAGGTCAAGGTATGAAGGAATGTCAATATCAAAATCGTTTTCTCCAATCTTCTTAAGGATATAGTATAGATCATATTGAAAAGGTATCATCTTTTTTTATGAATAGTGAAGCGCTCCTTCTTTAGATGTAACCAGGCCTGGTCCCCAATTTGGAATGAATCAGGAATACGATGCTTATCATGTGAGGCCTTATATTTTTCATTATCTCATTGTAACATTTCCTTTGTTTGCTTCTAGATGTTGTATATTTCATCTATGAACTTCAATGGTTTCTCCACTTCTCGTTCTTCAACTTCAGTGTCTTTTGACTATGTTGAGGAACTAATTAAGTCGATAGGAACTGAGGGTTGAAATCTGTAACAGATCTCAAATAGACTCTTTCCCATAGAGTTGTGTTGAGCATGATTTAAGTTGCATTTTATGTATGGAAGGTTATCATCCCATGTTCGACGATGCTTGTGGTTGTACATGCAAAGCAGTTGTATGACTAAGCGATTTACAACTTCCTTATGTACGTATGTCTGTGGATGGAAGGATGTCGTCAAAGGAAGTATCATGTCGAGCTATTTCCAGAGAGTTTTCCAAAAGGTGGTGACAAATATAGCATCTATTTCAAAAATAATGGTCGTCGAGAGGCCATAATGTTTCCACACATGTTTAAAGAAGAGCTGAGTGGTCTGTTGTACTGTCATAGTCTTCTTGCATGGTATGAGTATAGCCATCTTGAAAAATCTGTCAACTACTACTAATATCGTGTCATGTTGATGTTTGGTAGTAGGATAGCCCATCAAGTAGTCTATAGAAATATATCCCCATGGTCAACTAGGAACTATAAGAGGTGTGTACAGTCCTTTTCATTAATTTGGCGTTTTAGAAATGGAAATAACCACACATGATGGAATGTACTTGTTAACATCATATTTAAGTGAATTCGAGTAGAAATATTTTTGTAGGATCACAAGTGTTTTTGCGACTCCAAAATGTCCTGTAGTTTTTCTGTAGTGTGCGTCCCAAATGAGCTTATATTAGTTCTCACGGATTGGCACAAACATTTGTCCAAGATTGTATAGAAAGGTGTCCTTCAGGAAGTAGTCGATAGTAGACAACGTGTTGGTCTAAAATTGTCAATAAATTGTAGAGAAATCGTAGTATACCAAATACAATTGTGTCCAAGTAGTGGTGTCATAACCCTATATACTCATCATTGTAGAAATTATAGTAATGGGTGGTCTGCTGAGACAATCAACTATGGAATTCGATTTTCCTTTTCGATACTTAATTACCAACTAAAATTTTTCCAGGTAATTAATCCACTTGATTTGTCGAGTTGACTATACTTTTGACTAGGATGGAGTGAACTGCAAAGGTTTATGGTTAGTGAGTATGGTCGTTTCTTTTCCAATATTGTAGTGTCTCGATTTCTTAAGAGCTTGCACAATGGTGTATAGCTCTTTTTCATATGTCAAGTACCTTCTAACAGTGTCACTGAAATTCTCAGAATGAAATCCGAATGGGTGACCTGATTGAGTGATCACTACGCTGAGGGCATAGTTTGATGCATTCATCTCAATATAAAAGGGATGATGCACATCAGGTAACAAAAGTATTGGTGCAGTGCAAAGCTTGTTTTTGAGATTTTCAAAATATTGGTGTGTCGGTGCCCATTTGAAGACTGTTTACCTATTTCCTTTCCTCAACTCATTCAAAGGCCATGCGATGTTACTGAAGCCAAGTATGAATCGTCGATAGAAAATCGCCAAACCAAGAAAACTTATTAGTTCATGAATGTTTTGAGGAATGGGACAATATTTGAGGATCTGTACTTTTTCTAAGTTGACGTGAATGCCTACAGATTCAATTACATACCGCAAATATTTGATGTTGGTCATTGTAAATGAGGATTTTCCAATGTTCATATATATTTGATGTTGTTGGAGAGTGTCAAAAACTTGTTGAAGTTTTTTGACATGTTCTTCCCATGATCGACTGAAAATCAAAATATCCTCGAGATAGACAATGACACACTTACCAATGAAAGGTTGTAGAAGGTCATCCATATATCTCATGAAGGTTGCAGGTGCATTGATTAAGCCAAAAGACATGACTAACCATTCAAACATTCCTTCCTTGGTCTTTAAATCCATTTTTCATACATCAGTGGACTCGATTGGAATCTAGTGGTATCTCAACTTGAGGTCGAGTTTCATAAATAACTTAGCACCTTTCAGACTTTCGATGGGCTCATCAATCCGTGGAAGAGGGTATCTATTATTTACTAAAATTTTGTTGAGATCCCGATATTCAATACACATGTGCCAAGTCCTGTCTTTATTTGGAACTAATATGACTAGACTTCCACAAGGAAAGGAGCTGGGCAAGATATGACCCTTTCCGAGTCTTGCGAATCTCTTCATTTTCAAGAATGGATCTTTTGTAAATAGATGCTTTAGGTAATGAAGAACTAGGAACAATTTCAATGGAGTTTTCTATTTGACAATGTAGAGGTACTCTGTTTGGTGCTTGAAATATGTTCTGGTATTGCTCAAGAATGCAGTCGATCTGTTGTTGTTGTCGGGAGCTACATTGGTTAGTGAGTCAACTGGTTGCTATAGTATTCTTGGAATTTTGAGTCTTTATAATGATTAATGCAAAATTTTGAGCATGATCGATAAACTTGTCTATTTGTTTGGAAGATATCATAGAAACCATTGATGTGTGTTGTCTCTCTATTCTGCCATACCATTCATTCTAGATTTTGACAATCAACTTTTGAGGTCGTTACTGATATGTACCATGTCAATCCCATAGGTAAGTATTTTTGAATAGGGATTCAGATATGGAAAGCGGTGCCATGTCACAGAGTAATTCATATTCAAAAGGATTAATGAAGTAGGTGAGTCTACATTGGTGTGTGATTCTTAGTTCCTATCCATCCTCCATCCAAATGATATTGTAAGGATGAGGATGTAGAGTGGTGACAAGACCTAATTTATTCACAACATATTCAAAAATGAATTTCTTATGGTTACCATTTTTCATAGCCAGATGTAATGGATTTTTCTCAAACCATATCCTTGTATGGAATAAGCGCTCTCGTTCCTCCTCATCGATGATAGTCAAGGCTGTTGGAGTGGTTGAGTTCTAATCCAAGAGGGTTGATGCATATGGATCATATTCTACCAGGGTTCTGTTGGACAAGTTGTATGTCGACAATTTTTCCAAAAATGTATTTCAAGCTTTGCATTCTAATGTATCATGACATGTTGAACTGTGATAATCACACCATTTCCTAGTATGAGTTTGTTTGTTGCATTCCCTATTGTCTTTTTGAAAGTTATTCTTTTGATGATTAGGATTTGCCAAGGTTGGCTGAGAAGGGTTCTTGAACTTGTCAGAGTCGGCTGGTGACTTATTGTTGGATGTTAGACCTATTGGCTTGTTCATGAAATGTGCTCTTCCTTTCTGTTTAGCTTCAATATTGCTATCTTAATGAAATACATCCACAAGTGTACTGAAAGTCTTAAATTCCATATCTTACTGAATGTATGGGGATAAATTACTAACGTACTTCAGGAAAATCAATTTATCTTCTTCTTAGATGCCAAGTTTAGACATGAGTCAATAAAAATCATCAGTGTAACTCTGTATGGACTGCTCTTTCCACTTCCTTAGATGATGCCACTTTTGAAACTGTTGTTCAAGATACTTGGTCGGGTAGAACTCCTTTCAGACATATTTGACAAATTTTACCCATGTGTCTATGGGGTCGCCTTATTTTTCTAGTTTTTTCAATACATTCCCCCACTAGTAGTGTACAGGGATTGACATCCTTAAGGATGGAATGGTGATATTTTCCACTTTTGAGAGTTGATTCATTGAGTAGTAAGACTCCAATTGTTTCACCCAATTGTCGAAAGATTCCAAATCAATCTTTCCTTCAAGGTTTGGTATGTCGAGATTCATTTGCGCTTTAAAGGGGTTGATTTTATTGGAATGAGTTCACGTCAAGGATTTCCCATAGTTTGAAGTGACTCTCATGAGAACCTCACTGAACTAGGTGAACATTTCATTTCACTCACGAGGCAGTGCTTTTTCTATGAGTTATTTTGTCTTGTCAATTGCATGTCTATTCTCTACTTCTTCGCCCATCTCTTTTGAATTTGAAGGAAGAGTCTTCTTGTCTTGTGAGCATGTTTGAACAGGCATAAGTTAAATACTTCGATGGAAGTGTTGATGTAACTTAAGCTCTGAAGAAGGTCAATCTCTGATACCAATGATCCATTCCATGCCCAAGTGCACATTGGGGACAAAAGTTGACTGAATGAATCTAGCTCTGTTATGGAAGAAGCATATAAAAAGAACGAGAAAAGTAGGAAATACACTAGGTCGACAAAAAAATGTGAAAAAACAATATGCAAGAATTCAAACCAATCTATTACTTATTCTCCATGAATTATGGAGGAACCAGAATATGTATATTACATTAGTGTACATGATTATATAGGATGCTGAGATGCTTGGGTGACTACCCATTACATTTAGTTACAAAATAAGTTATAATAGTTCATAAGTTCATTTGTCACAGACAAAGCATGTTCGTATGTTGTATGTCAAGGAAGACATGTCGAGGTGAACCTATCAAAGTGAACATATCGAGGTAGAAATATCGAGGAGAACCTTTCAAAGAGAAAATATCAAAGCAGTTAGAGCAATCGAAGTAGCCAAAGTTCTAACTTTGTCGAATCTTAACAACCTGCAAACTGCTAGTTGGATAAAAAAGGGTCTTGCTGAAAAGGTTTTGCAAGGAACTCAATTGCAAGAATTGAGTTGCAGAAAGACTCTGTTTTGGAAAGACATATTTGCAGAAATATGTATTGCAGAAATAATTTTTTTGAACCAATATTATGGGAAGCTAATTGTGAGAGCACAATTGTGGAATCCTGCTCATGGAAGAAGATTTTGATCAACATTTCAATCTGAAAAAGACAAATTTAGGTCTGCTACCTTTCACCCGCTATCACTTAACTATAAAATCAAAATACATGATTTTTTAAATACCCTTCTATCTTTATTTTTGTTGATATGGATATATATATGTGATTACTATGTATGTCATAATAATAATCTTTATATATTGAACTGCCTAAAATTCAACATCTATTTATTGTTAATGTTGTGCATTTTTCCTAATCATTATTTTATGATTTGAGAGTATTCTTCTATGGCTACTACAGTCAAAATGTGAATTTCAAAGTGCTATATTTCCATAGTTCTTGGAATAAAAACAAGCAACACCATCACTAACGGTCTAAAAAAGAGAATTTAATTGTCTTTGGGAAAAGCTATGAATGAACAACAAAGGGAAAATTGAGCAATGTTTGTGTTGTTCATCATTAGATAAAGGGAAAATTGAGCATTTTCATTTTTGTAGGTCAACATCTCCTTATATATTTAAAATTGTAAAGGGCTTGTTATGATTTTTATGATGAGTGTATCATTGCATAATAAGGTGCTTCTTCCAAGTGTTGGAATTGTTCAATTTGAATTTTGGCATTCAGATCAAAGGTCCATATTTAAAATACATATGAAGAGTATTGAAAATTTAATTCAACTTGCATTAAGTTGCGACGTAGATGTTAGGATCAGTCTTACTTAAATCCCTACCGAAGTAGAGAATATTAGCTCTAGAAAAAGCTCAATTGAGTTTCAAAAATATTCAACCAATAAACAGAGGAATTTTTTGATTACTGCAGAATGATTTAGAGATTCCCACCCAAAGGAAACAATAGAGGGAACAACCATTAAGAGAGGCCCACCCTTCACACAGAGACCTGGATATATAGAGAATTTGCACTCAGTATTATTGCCCAGATCAGGGAGGGAAAAAACACTACTGTAAATCGTTACCCTATGTGCCAATATTATCAAGGAAGAATATAGAGTTGGTTGTCGTCATTGGTGTGTACTGACTATCGAACATTGGGATAGTTGAGTAGATTTTGTGATACCAAATATACTAAAATTTAACAATTTATCGCAGTAACCAGCAAGTGTTAAAGTTGTACCAACTTTAATGCAATGACTAGCAAAGTGTTAAAGTTGAAAGAGATGAAAATTATGTTTAATTTTATTGCAGATAAGATTTATTAAAATAAGTACTATTTTGAATCTAACCTTGTTATGTTTATGCATTGAAGTATATTTATTCATGTTAAATATGAACCTAACAATAAATTTCAACATCTATGATGTTCTTTGTCAATATGAGTATGCATTTACTATTTTGTGACAAGCAGTTGTGTTTATATAACCATTGAGGTAGGATATTATACTATATTTTATAATGGCCTAGGAGAAAATGTTGAGAGTGTCAATAAAATTATAAAGTGACTTAATTATAAAATCAGAATACACCATATTTTAAATACCATTCTACCTTTATTTCCATTGATATAGATATATCTATGTTATTATTATGTATTTCATAATCGTAATCCTTATATATTGAACTCCCTAAAATCATGCATCTATTTAGTGTTAATTTTGTACCTTTTTCCTAATCATTATTTTATGATATGAGACTATAATCCTATGATTACTACAGTCAAAATGTGAATTTCAAAGTGTTAGATATCCATAGTTCTTGGAATCAAAACATGCAACACCATCACTAACATTCTAAAAAATAACATTTTACCTTCTTTGGGAGTCACGCTTGAAAGCTATGAATGACTCTGATTGCTGTCATGTTTATTGTTAGAGGGTATGGAAAAACTATTAGATTAGAATTGATGTTAGATTAGAGTAGAAAATTATTAGATTAGCATTAATTTTACTTTCAAATTATATAAAAATTATTAGATTAGAGGGGAAAATTATTAGATTAGCATTAATGTTAGGTTCAAATTATATTTCTTTCCCTTTAATTGAAAAAAAAACTTATAGTTATCAGACATGGTTGTATTTCCATGTTAAAATGATTTGACATACTCAAGTATTTTTCATATAAACACTTGTGATCCCATCCAAAAATTGGTCAAAGACACTTTTCTATGAAAGAGTTGTTTTACTATTTAGGTTTGTTCATGTTTCTTTGAGATTGGAAGGTAGAGATAAGTGCTCCTGGTTTTAAATATTCCTATAATCAGAAGATAGTACAGTTACGAGGGAATAATTTTTTCCACTTGAGCATTTTAATTCTGTGATGGTCCTGAAGTCTAGTGTAGGGAACAAACAACTATTTTAAGAAAGCACAAAACATGTATTTCAATTAGGAAAATAAAGGGGAGTTTCCAAGGAGCATCAACGATAACAATGATGCACCTCAACCAGAGTTGAGTTGTCTAAATCCAATGAAGTTGGATGACATTTGGAGAATAATTATAGAAGAATGACATTCAAATACAATGATGAAGTTGTTACAAACACAAGTAAAATTGGTGACAATGTTTATAGGAAAAGGTATGTGTGCATTTGATTTCGCGCTTGTTCTTCTTTTGAGTCTCCTATTGTGATCTTTTGTCAAACGAATTGATTTGATTAGAAATATTCAAAATATTTTACTTCCTTCTGCATTTTTGAGTTTAAATGTCGTCATGCGGATGATTTAAGGCACTTATGTTAGCACCATTTCTGGGCTAAGTAATTGGCAAGGGGTTTGACCAATAATGATAAATAAGGTATGTAAATTTTCACATCATTGAACCTTGAAAGACTATTGATGAAGGTCTGTAGGCGTTTGAAATGACATTTTCAAATCCAGAATGACCAAGTACATAAGAAACTCTAGTTTCCGATTTTGAAAAGATTATGAATGAAAATATATACCCTTAGTTGAATAATAACAAGGAACAGATGGTTTGGATACATTGTGGAAAATATCAAAGGCTGTAAAATAATTTCCTCCAAAGGAAAATCAGGAGAAAAAGTGCGAAACAAGTAAAAATTTGGTTATGAAAAGTGAAATCTCCACTTCCTCCTTCCACGATCTGGGATCTGACAGCTCAAAACCCTTCCACCCAAATAATGGCCCAGCAAATGGTGGAGATCAGAAATTAGAGAAAGTAAAAAATTTTAATATTGAAATTTCAAAGTCCGTATTCCACCTTCTGTGATCCACTAGATCCAACAGTCAGTAAAAATCCTACATAGATCAACGATGTAGACAGGTGCAAAGGTCAGAGATCGAAAAGAGGGAAATGCTAAGTTTCAACCATAGAAAATTTCAAGTCTCGATTTCTGCATTCCATAGTCTAAGATTCACCCGACCAGATTATCTCTAAAGAAGATCAATGGTCCAGAAAGATTCCAAAAAAGTCAAAAGGTGGAAAGTGGAAACCAAAAGTTCTAATTTATAGAAATTTTATGTCCTGTTCCACATTCTGTGAAGATTTGACAGTTAAACGAGATCCCGCATAGATCAACGGTTCTGAAAAGAGAAAGGCGGGTGGATACTAGAAAGCGAAAAGATATCATATTTGATCATGGAAAATATGAAGTTATTATTTCTGATATCCACTAGATTGACGGTTCAGGAGGATCCCTACCAAGATCGATGGTGAAAGATGAAAAGGGAGGAAGCATAAATGCAGAGATAGAAAGAAAGAGGGTCGATGAATAAAGTTGGAAAATTTTCCTTCCTATTTCTGCTAAAGGAGGAAGCAGAAAGAAAGAGGATTAAAATATAAAGTTTTTGTTATGAAAGATCAGAATTCCGATTTCCACCCTCCACAGGTCGATCTCAGATCAACGACCGAGGATGAATCTAGCATATATGGACGGTGCAGAAGAACTGAAGGGTGGAAAGGATAAGGTGGAGGTAGAAAGATAAAAATGAATCACGAAAAATCTATCATCCTGTTCTCTGTTTTCGATGGACCCCATATCGATGACCCATATTGAATCTTGATGTAATATTGATGATTCAGAAGCGATTTCATTGGTAAAGGTGCGGGCATGGATGAATTTGTTGTTGGTTGCTCGAAGGAGCTTGATAACGTCATTATCAGCAGGAGAGCCTGACTCCTTTCTCTCCAAAACCTGCTAGTGATTCATTATGCATGTTTCTCATGTGCTTATCTATTTGATGTGTGATCATGGTTGATCCTCCATGTCATCATTTTGTTAATATTTCATTCTCATACTGTAACTACTTTTGCTATGTTTTGAGGTTGGTCTTGGGATCATAGGACACTATAAATATACCCTTAGTAGAGGAAGACAGGGTTGGAACCTGTGATGTTCAAGGACGTGTAAATTGAGATCTTCCTTTAATAAAATGACAAACACAAATGCGGCCTCATTGAATGCAAGGATTCATGTATATTTCTCAGTTACAGTCTGCGATTTCTTTTCTTTATGTGAATGTCCTTCTGGTTAATATTTTCCATTATTTTTTATTTCATATCTAATACAAGTGTGTGATAGTTTTCAAAATTAATTCTTGGTTATGCTCTGGCTATCGTTTCAGATATCCACAAACCTTTTCTACCAAAGTTAATGCATAATTCATCTATTTGGTGCTCTATGTTAATGGATTGTCATCATTTCTTTCTTATCACTAGAATAGAAACATATTGACCGTGACTAAAGTATTACCTTTCCTTTGCATAATTTTCCCATTCAAACTGCTCTATGTTTCTTGATAATTGTGACTCTGTAGACCAATGTAACCTTACCATGTTTCAACCATCCACACATCTGAATTTTATTTTGTTTGATATCTATCCCTGATAAAAATATGTGAGAGATCCCTCTCTAGAAAGGAATTATCCAACTCCCTTTCTTAAAGTGATTTTACTGTTACCTTGGGGTTCACCTTCCACAAATTTGGGTGCGATTATGAGTGCTAAAAAAATGGTGCCGTTGTCGGGGACGAAAGTGCAAATCAACCTTGGGAAAAATGACAAAGATTCCAAGAAGAAAGGGTTTCTATGGGAAAACAAAGACTGGCATTTGAAAAAGGTTGTATAATTTTCCCTGGTGACTCCACCAAAATCTTCTGGAAGGTGACTCCACTGGGGAGACCGACGACCAGAAGGACTGATACAGGGAAGAGGTTTCAAATATTCCCTGGATATGAGCGTTAGAGTTTTAGATCTAACTATTGATGACGAACAATGGCTAGACATCAATAAGTTCATACCCCTTTCACCTGGAAACTCCACATTGTTTTGAGCAATATTTCCAAGCACATCCTAGATCCTAAGAGGTCACATACATGAGGTAACCCTAACACTGAAACATTACTCATTAGAGGAAATTTGGGGTCTAAAATGGGCATTATAAGAAAACGCGCCAACAATAAATTTTGTGAGTTGGAATTCAAGAACCAATACAATTTCAATAAAATGAGTCAACCATAATGGTTGAATTGACATATTTGTCATAAAATAAAACTACTTTTTTTGTTCGTATTTTCGACATATCTCCCTGTGTTTTTACTCAAATTTCAAGCGGGAGAGATCGTTCGATGCATAATTTAATTCTGCATCCAACGGGTACCCATATTGCATACTTTTGATGGACCCTGCTTCCCCAAAAATAACAAATACCTAAAAAACCGTGATGATAATGTCATCATCATGTTTTTTCATGTATTTCTTGATTTTGGGGTAGCGAGGTGTGTCAAAAGTATGTAGTGTGTGTACTCGTTGGATGTGTAACTAAATTACACATCCAGCGAGCTCTCCCTCTTGGAATTTGAGTAAAAACATAGGGATATATGTTGAAAATACGAAAAAAAAACGTAGTTTTTTTCATTCTTCCTCCAAAATTAATAACTATTACTTTATTATTTTAACTATTATTTTATTGTTTTAACTATTATTTTATCATTTTTCTTAGGAGGCCCATTTTAGACCTCAAATTTCCTCTAATGAAGTGTGGATAATCCAGAAATATTGCTTAGAAGTAAGGTAAGAGAACAGATAGATATTTCTCAATTTGGTGCATTATCTTCTCAATAATTTCAAAGTATTCAAGATTTTTGGGCAGGAAATAAAATTTCAAAGGTCTATATTGAAATCTAAATCTGAGTCTGATTTGAAGAAATATGAGATTAACACCAGTAGGTTAGAATCCTACCTACTTGATTCTCTTTGGTGTGACCTTCATAACTCTATGAAATATGAAGAAAGAAACCCTGTGGTTCAAAGTTTCCATCCTTATATCCTACCAGCTGTTCAAACCCCTCTAGCCTTTCAAGCTCCTCCTCCTATTCCAAATCCACCTAGACAAATGGTTGTTGGATTTTCCCCATTGGCTTTACCTGCTATGTTGCATGAAATTCCTTAAGGTTATTCCCAAAGAATTCCATTCTATGATGGGGAGGGAAATTTTGTAGCTAGACAACATGTTGATAGGTTTGAGGATTTTGTAGACTTGGAGCTGGTTGATGATGATGACGTTAATATGAGGCTATTTGTGCTAAGATTTTAAGGAGAGGCAAAGAAATGGTTCAAAGACTTTCCTTCTAGGTCCATTTTAACATTTGAATCTTTCCAAATGTATTTTTAGAAAGGTGGGATGATAAGAAAAGTTCTCGATAGGTGCTTTCTCAGTATAAAAGTATGAAGAAGGGAGGTTATGAATATTTTCATGAATTTTCTAGTATATTTATGAGAGTGTATAACTCTGTCCCTGCTAATATCAAACCATTGGTAGGCGCTGCAAAAATCCACTATGTTGATGCCTTTGATGGTGACTTTGCATTATTATTGAGAGAAAGGAAATATGAAAGTTTTATTTCCATGTTTAAAGATGCTTCATAAGTGGAAGCTAATATGATAGGAAGTGGAAATATAAATTAAAAATTAGAAACAAGTATATCTAATGAAGAAAATGTGGCTTCTGCTTCTGCTACTATTTATTCTAATGATGTAAAGTTTGAAATAATAATGAACAAACAGAGAAGCTGATGGATAGGTTAACTATGAATGATAGGTCATTGAATATAGGATAGAATGAAACTAAAATAAGAAACCCAAACTTCAGAAATCCCAATCCTCCCCCACCACCACAAATTAGATAGAGAGATATGAGGAATCCTATAAATCCTGACGATCAGCAAATAAGTCCACCCTTTCCTAAGAAATTTGTTGTAGATGAAGATGAGGCTAATTCTGTTGAGAATCATATTCACCATTTTGGTGGTTTGAATTCTGAAATATAACTCACCAAGGAAGACTCAGAAAAGTACCAAAGAGGATATTTGTGGGCTATAGGTGATCTCCAAATTAAGAAAGATCAAATTGAGAAATAGAGATGTTACTATAAATGAAGGAAGGTTAAATCAAAGTCAATATTCTAGTAGCCAGCAGAATATAGGAAAGGAAAAAGAAAGATAAACCAGTTTCCATGATATGAAAGAAAATTCCTAGCAGTTGGTCATGTCTTCCTTGAATGACGATGACATAATCCAAAGCTATGTCTCAACCAATTGTGTCTCTTTTCCTAAAGTTGATGATACTTTGTGACATTCTTGTTGTTCTTTGTGTGACAAGGAAAGAAATTGGGACTGTAAATCAAATCCTCCCTCATATATTTCAACTGCTGAAATTTTTCCACATGAGGAGACTACCCATGTCCAATCCAAAAATACTAATTGGAAGCAACCATTTTTTCAAAATCATAATGTTTTTGTGGATTATTGGATAGAGAAATCTAACTCTGGAAAATGGTAGTTTGATAGTCCTTCTACATGTTCTAAAATTTCAAGTAAAGAGTAATCAGAACTTGAATCAGAGTTAGAATAAAGGTATGAAATTTTAGGCCATGTTGATGAAGAAAATTCCACTGCAATCCAAGGCCAAAGGGATGAAAACAAAGAAGATAGTGATTTTGTTGGAAGTGAAAGTTTTCCTGTATGTTATGCTTCATTTGAATTGTTGAGACATATGCTTTAAATATATAAGCAAGCACAAAAAATTGAGGATATGACATGCTCATAAATAGATAATGAAATGGGAAAACAATCATGCCACAAATCCCATCCTATGGAAGAAACAATATTTGACACTGGGAGGCCAAATCACCAAGAGAAAGATGAGAAGGGTGAACAACTAGAACCTGCTCTGGATTCCAATCCTTCTTTTCATGAACAAGAAGATAACCAGCCTCGTGATGTACATGAAGAAGGTCATACTAATTTGATGTATCAATAATGTAATGAGCATGTCGAGAATTATGTTGGTGATATTTTTAAAGAATATTTCAGCATGCCTATATATTGTTGGAGACATTTACCATCATACTCACTCTTTCGGTCAAATTGGCCTAGTTAAACCACTATACTAAGTTTAATTGGCATCGGTGGATCATTAATTACCATCATCCCAGTCACTCCCACGCCTACCTACAGTCAAGGAGGCTAACTTATCCTTCTCCTACAGTCAAGGAGGCTAACTGGAGCACTCCAGGGATGATCTCTGTGACATTAATGCACCTAATTGCTAACTGGTGGTTACATTCAGTTCAAGCAGTCAATTACAGTCAATTAAGGTGCCTCCATTCATTAAATATATTATTTAATGATTATTTATTATTATTTAATGAACTGGAGTCAACAAGGCGCCTCTACCAACTTCTGATGGTCAGTTCAGCTTCAGTTAACCTCATCATGGTTCATTGGAGTCATGCAGTACTAGCACTTGATGGTTGGTTTGCTATGACATGTGTTTGATCTCCTTCAGTTGATATTAAGTCATTTATTGCACTCTGACTTCAGTTAGGGTTTGGTGAGTCAATTAGGGTTTTGGTCAAGTGGTTAATTGAGTGAGATTGCATGGCAAAGAGTCAGTTAAGCTAGACTCACTCATTGAATTCGAATTATCCCTTAGGTATTCGAATTCTTCATGGAGTTAAGCTATTGCTCAGCATTGAAATTGTAACCCATTATTGTTTATAAAATATACATAGAGGAAACCTATTTTGGTTCCAGTTATTTTCCAATTCATGAGTATTTGTTAATAATTCTTTGATGATTTTGATTCCTAGTTCCTAGATCATGTGAAATAATTAATATGGTATCATAGCATATGGTGGGACGAAGAACAATCTCTCAAAAACAAGATTTTTGACAGATTTCTCCATGAGAAGTGAGCAATAGCTCAAAATTCCAGCACTGCACCAGAAGCCAAGGCTTACCACTCAATATCCCAAGTAAAGAACTTGTTGATCAAGCTTGCTTGAATGACTATGCTGGGTGTGATGAAATCCTAGAATGTGCAGGTTGTCTGACCTTATTTTGCCTTTTTTGTTTTGATTTTTAGGTTTCTACAGGTGAAGCATTTGTTACAGTATATCTAGATGGCCTCCTCAGTACCTCTGTTGACTCCATACAATTTCCACACATGGAAAAGTAAAATGGAGCTTCAGCTATATTCGAAAGGACTCTTTAGAATCGCCATGGACACTGAAGTTGAGCCATGATCAGCCATAGAAAAATCAAAATTCTTGAACAAGAAGGATGAAGCCTTCGGTTTCTTGTGCCTCTCTATTTCCGATGACCTTCTCTTCCATCTTATGGATCTGAAGACACCGAAACAAATATGGGACAAATTGGAATCTCTGTATGGAAAGTATGATGACATGATAGTTTATCAACTCAAAAATGAACTCATGTCTCTCCAACCTTCCAATTTCGAGACTCTGAATGATTTCTTTACAAAGTTCAAGCATACTGTTTTTCTCTTGAAGCAATGCAAAGTGGAGAAGGAAGATGATCAGCTCATCCTAGCCATCCTCTCCAAAATCGGGGCTGATTATTCATTTTTTGTTTCTACATTCCGTGCGGGGAATCTCACAACTCCCGGATGGAAGATGCCTACACTCGATGCCTTCATTGATTCCCTAACTGGTGAACATGACAAGCTTGTTCGGATGGGGATCATCCGATCTTCCCGTGATCAATCCCTCCATGTCTCGGGGCCCAAAGATACGAAGGGTAAAGGAAAGCAGTAGAAAAATCAGAAAACTAAATTTGATGCTCCAAAACCTACATTTGAAAATCCGCAGCATGATGAATCTTCCGGCTCAAGGAAGAACAAAGGAAAATGGCACAATGGGAAAGAAAAAGTCAGGTGTTCTTACTGTGGGAAGGGTTTTCACCCTGAACATGCCTGCATGAAGAAAAATATTGATGAAGCAACCTCTCTCCTTGAGAGGAATCACATCAATCTTTCGGAGAGCTTTTGGAGGAGAGATCACCAAGATCGGGAACCACAGCATGAGAAAGGTCATGCTCTCATGGCAAGCACTTCAAAGTCCAAATCACTGCTGATTGATAGTGGAGCATCGAATCACATGATGGATGAAAAAGACTCCTTTTCATCCTTGGAGACTAGCAAATCCATCCCCATCCACTTGGGAGATGACTCCACCATCATTACCAAAGGACAAGGTACTGTAGATCTAGAAAATGGTTTTTTTTTCTAATGTTTTGTATGTACCATCTCTAGCAGCAAATATCTTTAGTGTCTATCAAATGACACATACAGGAATACCTAAGAGGGTCTCTTTAAGCCCAAATGATGTGGAGATAACAGAAATTGCATCCGGGAAACTCATTGCAAAAGGCCATGCAAATCATCATGCAAAAGCCTATGAGTTCTCTCACTTTGTTGCGGATGCAAAGCCCACTGCTTTGCTAACTCATGGAAATGAGGTTAGTAGGCTGTGGAATGAGAGGTTTGGCCATCTCAATTTCAAATATTTGCAGCAATTACAGAAAAATTCCATGGTTGAAGGCCTCCCGGTCATCATGGCAACCACGGGAGTCTGCAAGGGCTGTGTGATTGGAAAACACCCTGAGCACAAGTTCGATCGAGGGAAGGAAAAATGAGCTACAAGAATATTGGGGCTGATACATTCTGATATTAGTGGTCCAATGCCTGTCACATCCATGAATGGATCAAGGTACCTCCTTACATTTATTGATTATTTTTCAAGGTATACATGGGTTTTCTTTCTCAAAAAGAAATCAGAAGTATGTGAAAAAATTTCTGAATTGAAGGCCTTGATTGAAAATGCCTCTGGGCTTAAGATCAAGATCTTGAGATCTGATAATGGAGGGGAGTATTTTAGTAATGAGTTTCTGTAAATATGCTCCCAAATTTGTATTCAGGTCCAACATTCAATTCCATACACTCCTTATCAGAATGGAGTAGCGGAAAGGAAGAACCGGTCTCTCAAAGAGATGACCACCTGTATATTGGAGTCAAAGAAGATTGTTGCAAATTTGTGGGCTGAAGCCATGCATGATTCAGAATACATTCAGAACAGGGTGCCACATTCATAAGTGAAAGGAAATACTCCTTTCGAAGCATACTTTGGACACAAGCCAGATGTGTCGAACCTACGGGTGTTTGGGTCCACTGCATGGGCCCAGATTCCGCTTGATAAAAGAAGGGATTTGCAACCGCAGAGCATAGAATGTCTATTTATTGGATATCCTAATGAATATAAAGGATTCAAGCTGCTGGATATCAATACCAAGAAGATCATCATCTAGAGAAGTGTCAAGTTCGATGAGCCTCTTCAGGAGGTGGAACTAGTGGAGGAGAAAACTGCTGAAATTCCTTCCTATTCCACTGAATATTTGGATGATGAAATTGGGGGTGATGACCCTGATTTGGATCCTATGATTTCTTATATCAGTTTGCAGCAAAAATAAAATACTGAATCAGAACCTGAAGTGCAAAATCATCTTCCTACATGGGCCCGACAGACACTCTCCTCCGCAAGAGACAACATTGGAAATCCGGATGATCCAAGGAGAACCCGGTCTGATTTCCAAAGAGAAAATATTGCACTCTCTTGTTCTGATAATTTTCTGTCCGAAGCTTGCTATTTGATGATTATTTCAGATCCAAAATCCTACTACCATGCTCGGAAGGATCCGATATGGCAAGTTTCCATGGATGAAGAGATGAATTCTCTTCAGAAAAACACTACTTGGGAGCTAGTTCCTCTTGCTCTCGGAAGGAAATTGGTTCAATGCAAGTGGGTGTTTCGGAAAAAGGTTGCTGCTGATGGAAGCACCTACAAATATAAGGCAATGCTGGTAGCAAAAGGTTTCTCTCAGGTCCAAGGAGTGGACTACCATGAGACCTTTGCACCGGTTGCAAAAATGGACTCCATCCACCTTGTTTTGGCTATTTCCGCATCCAAGCACTAGGAGGTGCATCACATGGATGTTAAGTCAGTATTTCTGCATGGAGATATTCATGAGGATATATACATGAAGCAGCCTAAGGGCTACATCATTGATCCATCTTTGGTTTTCAAGCTAAATAAGTCGCTATACGGGTTAAAACAGGCCCCAAGAGAGTGGTATTCCAAGATGGATGCCTTCCTTCTCTCGCAAAACTTTCAGAGATGTAGATCAGATCCAAATGTGTATTTACAGAAGAATGATGGTAATATAATTATCATTGTTTTATATGTTGATGAATTACTGATCACAGGTATCACAATTGCCTCCATTTCAGCCATCAAAACTGCTCTCCACAATGCCTTTGAAATGAGTGATTTTGGGCTTCTAAAACAATTTTTGGGGCTCGAAATCGAGCAAAATTCTGATGGGATTATGGTCACTCAGTCAAAATACATTTAAGACCTGTTAGTAAAGTTTAACATGGCTGATTGTAGGCCTGTACCATTCCCTTTCCTTTCAGGGATCAGCCTTGAAGAAGGAAAAAGCACACCTCCCATGGACTGCATTATCTATCGATAGCTGATTGGTAGCTTGTTGTACTTGACACATTCTAGGCCTGATATTTGTTATGACATGAATGCTGTATCAAGATACATGCAGCAGCCTCATGATATTCATTGGAAGGTAGCCAAGAGGATCCTCGAGTACATTCAGGGAACCAGGACCTACGACATTCACTATGCTGCAGACTCGGAGCTAGAGCTTGTTGGATACACATATTCCGATTGGGCGGGTGATTCTATTGATCGAAAGTCAACTTCCAGATATGTATTCATGTTTGGTTGTGGCCCTATTTGATGGTCAAGCAAAAATCAGGCTGCCATAGCACTATCTTCAGCAGAGGCCGAGTATCGAGGAGCGGTGAATGCCTGCATCCAAGCAATTTGGTTGCAAGGCATTCTTTCAAAGTTTGATCTTGGTAGTACTTTGTCCACTATCCTCTTTTGTGACAACCAGAGTTCTATTAATATATCCATGGATCCAGTTACCAAGCAGAGGACCAAACATGTAGAGATTCACATGCACTACATCAGGGAGCTAGTGCATGACAGGACCATCATTCTGCAATGCTGCTCGATTGATTAGTAGATTGCAGACATCTTCACCAAGAGCTTTTCATAAAAGAAGTTCACTTACCTCTGTTCACTGTTGGGGGTGAGTCCATCAGGGTGATCCAAACTACTTTCAGTGTTCAGCTTGAGGGGGGGTTTTTTCCCACTGGGTTTTCCCTCTTTTCCCCACTTAGTTTGTTTTGAGCATTGTTTCAGTTAATTTATTGTGCAGGGTGACCTATGGCCTTTGTTTCCAGGGCCCTATCATTTTATGCATCTATGTTTTCTAACTCTTCCTTAGTATAGCTTAAGGGGGGGTGTTGGAGACATTTACCATCATACTCGCTCTTTCAGTCAAATTGGCCTAGTTAAACCACTATCCTAAGTTTAATTGGCATCAATGGAGCATTAATTACCATCATCCCAGTGACTCGCACGCCTACCTACAATCAAGGAGGCTAACTTAGCGTTCTCCTACATTCAAGGAGGATAACTGGAGCACTCCAGGGGTGATTTGTGTGACATTAATGCACCTAATTGCTAACTGGTGGTTACATTCAATTCAACCAGTCAGTTACAGTCAGTTAAGGTGCCTCCATTCATTAAATATATTATTTAATGATTATTTAGTGATTATTTATTATTATTCAATGAACTGGAGTCAACAAGGTGCCTCTACCAACTTTTGATGGTCAATTCAGCTTCAGTTAACCTCATCGGGGTTCATTGGAGTCATGCAGTACTAGCACTTGATGGTTGGTTTGCTATGACATGTGTTTGATCTCCTTCAGTTGAGATTAAGTCATTTATTGCACTCAGACTTCAGTTAGGGTTTGGTGAGTCAATTAGGGTTTTGTTCAAGTGGTTAACTGAGTGATATTGCATGGAAAAGAGTCAGTTAAGCTAGACTCACTCATTGAATTCAAATTATCCCTTAGGTATTCGAATTCTTCATGGATTTAAGCTATTGCTCAGCATGGAAATTGTAACCCATTATTGTTTATAAAATATACAGAGAGGAAACCTATTTTGGTTCCAGTTATTTTCCAATTCATGAGTATTTGTTAATAATTCTTTGATGATTTTCATTCCTAGTTCCTAGATCATGTGCAAGAATTAATATATATGATGAATGTGAGGATGGCCACTTGGATGATGCACCTAAAGAACCAACAGTCTGCAATCATGGATTATACCACCTAGAAGAAGCCGAGGGTCCTGAGTGGGATGTCTCTTCATGTTTTTCAAACTCAGAATGTCAAGAGGAGGGAATTTCACCCAATTTTCTTGAATGAAACAGAGACTCTCAATGGAATGCTCATTTTAAACCTCTCAAATTCAGAAATTTCATTTCAATAAAAAGGATTTTGTTCACTCAATTTTATTGAAGAAAGTAATGATATTTCCTTTGAGATATTTGGAAGAGATCAAGGTTTAAATTATGATATTTTAAATGAGGAATTTGTTGTCTCGTTTGAAAAATGTCATGAGAATTCCTTTTAAGATTATTTTGGAGATCAATCTGACAGGGTACCAAATGAGTTTCATTTTGAACAACATGATTATGGAAAGAAAATGATAAATAGATCTCAAAGATGTCATGTTTTTTACGATCTTGTAGCTGAATATATGGGAAGAAGTTTCAGTCAAGATAGTGGGTTATGTGTTTGCAATAATGGAGTAGGTCACCAAGAAGAAGAGGAGGACTTCAAATGGGATATCTCTTTATGCTTTTTAAATTCATATATTAATTTTCCTGATTCTATTGAAGAACACAATCCTATTTCCTTTGAAATTATTATAAGGAATCAGGTTTTAAATTTTACGATTTTATATGAAAAAAGTGGATGTCTCATTTGAAAATGGTCAGGGACAGTCCTTGCATGGTTTTCTTGAAGAGCATTTTTGCAAGATGCTAGAGGAGTTGCAGTTGGACCATTTCTATCATGGAAAACAAATGACAGAAAAAATTGGAGACTGTTAAGGATTCTATGATCTAGTGGCAGAGTATATGGAGAAGATTTGTAGTGGTAATGGTTGGTTACATCTTTACAGTAAATATCAATTCCTTTATTGTAACATTTTTCCATTAGGTTCCTTTTTATTTTTTTTGATCAAGCATGAAGAGAAAATTGGTTTATGGGATCATTTGCTTGATTGGATTTACTGGAAGTTAGAAGTCACTTGATTGGGAAATGATGCTTAGTAAGTAGAGTAGGTAGGTGTGAATAAGCTCGACATGGAGATCATTTCCTTCAGTAATTTTCTAGTTTGTTTCAGTATCAGTTCAGTTTTTGTTTTTCAGAGCATGTTGGGGATTTAAGGAAATCTTGGGAGCCTCCCAATGGATTTGGCACCTTGTCTATAGGGTTCTTTCCTACCTCACAAGGAGGATAGCATCCCTAGTTGGATCCAGTTGTTAGAACCATTTCTTTGCTAAGTATTTGGCAAGGGGTTTGGCCAATAATGATAAATAAGGTATGTAAATTTTCACACCATAGAACCTTGAAAGACAATTGATGAAAGTAAAGGACATTTTTAGATCCAAAATGACCAAGTACATAAGAAATTCTGGTTTCTGACTTTGAAAATCTGATGAATGAAAAGATCCTCCCTTAGTTGAATAATAACAGGAAGTAGACATTTTGGATGCATCGTGGAAATATCGAAGGCCATAAAACCATTTCCACCGAAGGAGAATAGGGAGAGAAAGTTTGAAAGAAGTAGAAATTTGGTTATGAAAAGTGAAATCCTGACTTTCTCCTTCTGTGATATGGGATCTGACAGCTTAGAATTCTTCCACCCAAATAAATGGTCTAGCAAATGGTGGAGATCAAAATTCGATGATGGTAAAAAAAATTAATATTGGAAGCTCAAATTTTTCCTTCCGTGAGTCACCAAATCCAACGGTCACCAAAACTCCTGCACAGATCAATGGTGTGGACCAGGTGCAAAGGTCGTAGATCAAAAAGAAGGAAATGCTACGTTTCGGCCATAGAAAAGTTCAAGTCCCCATGTAGTAGGGATTTCTCCCTTGCTACAGGAAGGAACAAATCCATTCCATCTATAGGACGAAAGGGTAGGGTTCCTTTGAGGATGGAATGAAAAACCTACAAACAAGGTTAAGGCCAAACTACAGAAACCCTGCAAAGAACTGTTAGAAAATGAAAGAGCTGCAAGAAATCAATGGAAACCTGGAACCAAGCATGAGCTACAAACCTGCAAGAAAACTATGTTAGAAAACTACAATATAAACAAAACAAAATAGAAATATACCTTCTCTAGATGGCAATAGGCCACCATGCCCTAGCTTTGGGAGCACCTCTCAATGGAATGGGATCTTTCACTCAATGGAGAAATGGAAGAGAGGGAGGGTGAATGGCTTTAGAGATAAATGGTCTGAAGGCACTCACATCGGAAGCATAATGATAGGGAGAGAAGGAGTGATTTGAGAGTGACCTCCACCCCTCTATTTATATCTTTTTTAGGGTTTTAAGCCCCTGGTCAGGGCTTTAGCCCTTTTTTGGGATTTTAGCCCCTTTTGCTGAATTCTTAGCTCCCTTGGGGGTTTTAAGCTTCTTTCAGGGGTACGATCTTGCAGATTTTTGGCAAGCTCGAGAAAGTAAATGCTCAATGGTGCTTTCAATTTTAGAGAGTTTGAAAGCAGGAAGAAGACTCTAGTGGGGTCTCTTTTTCATTAATAGTCTCTTGTGCCCGAAAAAGGTTAAAAGTATACATAGGAGAGCTCTCCCATCCTTTAGGGGATGAGAGACTTCTTTACTGTTGGTATTTCAGTCAGGACAAAAAAGGTTAAACCTATACTGATTGGACGGCCATTCATATACTTTTACGAGCATGAATGAAACCAAGTATTCTTGGTAATATTTTCTTGATGAGAAGGCTAGAAAAGAGCTTAACGACAACCCATGGTGAGATTTTTCGTAGATTTTGGCCCCTCTTCCTGAGAAAGAATAAAAGGATGCAGAGGGGAACAGTCTTGGCTTCAATGTGCCAAGGTGCTCATTTTCATTTGATGGTCTACATAGTATGCGAAAGGAGATAAACGAAACAATGTAGACCCCCTTTTCCTATACTTTAACGACCAGGAAAGGAAGAAACTATGCTCGGCAATCTTTTCATTCTTTTAGGAGTCAGAAAAGAGATTAAAAGAAACTCCAGTATGGCCAACTGATTGAGGAGGAAACGGTGGTGCCCCCATGTCGAGACAATGGAAAGTGGTGCAAAGGTCATCCATGTAGTATGGATGGAGCAGGTGTCTCTTAAACATACCAATACATGCACAGGATAGATCGTGGTAGAGGCACGTGAATCGATGCGACAGAGGCATGCAAAATGAGGTGGCTCTTGGAAAGAGGTCAGGAGAGCTGTGTGTGAGTTGTGGTGGATGGAATTAACTACATGTGATGTGAGTGCAAGTCTGGAGGTAGTTATGTGTTGAATGCATGCAAAAGAAATGACCCCCCCTCTAGGTAGTGGTCCGGAGACCCACATAAGGTGCGGTGGATGGATTTGACAGCTATATACTGAAATGATGATGTGAATTTCGAGGATATGGTCTAGGAATCCGCATGGGTGGTGATAGGAAAGTGTAATGCAAGTAAAGGTCCAAAGACACTTACATCACAATGATGTGGCTCGT
This sequence comes from Pseudotsuga menziesii, assembly GCA_001517045.1. Classification (NCBI taxonomy): domain Eukaryota; kingdom Viridiplantae; phylum Streptophyta; class Pinopsida; order Pinales; family Pinaceae; genus Pseudotsuga; species Pseudotsuga menziesii. The sequence goes on along the minus strand of LPNX010204768.1, from coordinate 13,923 downwards.
AAAACGAGGTAATTTCTGGGAAGTGGTCCCAAAAATTACTTGTTAAAGATGAGATGATGGTCTCATTAGAAGATAGAAATTTGAGCTAGAAGGAGTGAGGGGTGTCTTGAATAGGTTTCAGGTGACTCTAAACTAGTAGCTAATGGTGTCACCCCTAAATGAGGGTCTCTCAATTATGGTAAAAATGTTGCAAAACAAAAGGAGAAAACTACACTATAAGGGACTCATAGTGTTGGTATCAGGCATAGACTCTCTTCAGGTAAATCCCGTTATCCGGCTTCTTGAAGAGGTGACCATATGAGTCATCGAAGAGGTATTCCCCCTTACCGAGACAAAGATTGTTGGAAAGGCGGGGTGATGGAATCTCATCTTTTATGGGAAGAATTGATTCCACACTATGGTTTAAAGGGAATGGGGTAAAACCAAAGGTGGTCTTACAGATCTCTCTGTCATTGTGTAAATGGTTCGGTGACAGATCAGGTGGATCTTTCACATTCAATGAGATGGGAGGGAAACTAGTGTTAGAGATCATGTAAATGGTGTTGGTTATGGTTTTGGTGGCCTTTCCCCCAGTCTCCATTGGAGGAAGAGGGGAATGCCTGGAGATGGGAGGATTCTTTGATGGACCTGGATGTAGATGTAACATCATCTCATTTGGCTGGACATTTGTCAACACATCCTGGGGACACATAGGTAGGGTAGGTGGTTCAAGGTACCACACAGGAACTCCTAGTGTGAAATTTTGTAAATTGCGGGTCGCCAAGACAAATTTACTCATGATCCCAGATGGTAGGAAAAGGAAAAGGAAAAGGATCATGTTGAGTGAGAATGAACCCCAATATTTCCTTGGTAACTGAGGTTGAGGATGCGATTGAGGTTGCGGCTGCAGATGGAGCTGCGGCTGCGGATGGAGCTACGGCTGTGGATGGAGCTGCGGCTGCAGTTGGTGCGATAGATGTGGTTGATGCTACAATTGTGTTTGGTGTTGTGGCTGCGGTTAGGGTTTGGGTGTAATGGTACTAGATGATAGCATGCACAAATATGCAATATCACTTGGTGTCAGTGGAGGTGACACAAAGGGGAAGGGAGTCATCATAGAGGTGTCGACGAATAACCCAGGGCCTACGTTCAATAATGGTGGGGAGGTTGTGCTATCGACAATAGTGTCGATGATAGGGATAATGTTGGCTAGTGCCATTGGCCCCTGCGAATCATGGTAAGTCAGTTGATCCACGATCAAAATATTCTCGTCATGAGGGAACATCATAAGGTAGAACATGATGGATGCCACGACTCTCATGGAATACATGTAGCTTCGTCCCAAGAGTAGGTTATAATCCAACTGAGCATTGACCACCTCTATGTAAATTAGGATTGTCTTCCCTGCTAAAGTGATGGGGACATGCAGAAAGATTCCTTGGGCCCTGGTAGGGTGACCATCGTAAGCACGGAGTATAGTAGTGGACGGTTGAAGGGTAAGGGACCCAAGTTTCTACCAGACATATGTTGACATAGCACAGGCGGATTCCTCTTTGTCGATGATGCATCGATGGACCACCAAATTCTGGATTGAGACCTGAATTTGAAAGGCGACGGTGGATGGCATTGTGGGTTCTCCTTGATCCAAATAGAATGTGATCAATTTGGAATTGGAGGGGTCCACTACACCTAGTGTGGATAACAATTCTTTCCACTGCAGTGGGCATGTTTTGAGCACCTCAAGGGTGGACATGGCCATAGGTGTTGGGTCAATTAATCCACGATTTTATATCTCATAGCAGCTCTAGCCATGGAATTGTTGGCCACCCACCTTATGGGGGTGGTGGGGGAAAAGGGGGTAAGTGAAGAGGTGTGTTTGTGGCCTTGGATCTGGATGCCTGCACTGATGGGTCAATGGTTTCGGTAGTGGACCCATATTGGTTATTCCTAGTCTAGAAGTTGACCTCATCAGTTTTCATGGCTAGCAGGTGATGAACCCCTGTCCTTGTAGGCAGGGCCGCAGTAGGGGCTACAGGGGAATGTGGGGGCATGAGTGCAGTTGCACCATGGGTAGGGTTCTTGGTAGTGCTGGGTTGAGTTGAGCTAGTGAAGCCGTATTGGTGTTGTGTTGAGATTCGTTCTCAAGAACCTGGTTAGCGTGACCCATGAAGGGGCACTCATGCATATAGTGCTCATAGACGTCGCATAGTTTGCATGGCTGATTTTTCCATAACGGAGTATTGTGCCTAGGTGGGTTTTGTTCTTGGCTGCCTCCTTGTGGTTGGTTGTTGCCCCAATATCTAGCTCAATTATTTCTACCTTTCCCTTGTTGGTTGGGATGATTCTACTGAGCAAAAACTTGTCCCACGAGTGCTGATGGAGCTGGGGCGAGGGATGGAGTGGCTTGCACATGTGGTACATAGTAGACCAGGGGAGCTGGTGGGTATATAAATCTATGAATTTGTCCTGAATACTGTTGTATCATCCAAGTTGGTGCATAGGCATGTTGTTGGGGCACGAGTTGTGCATAGGAGGTTGTGGCTTTGGAATGAGACATCATCCTTGAGTAGTTGGGAGTTTCGTTTGGATAGGAAAAAATGGGGGTGTTACTTGGTTGTGGTGGTATTTTAAGTGGTGCCGAGCGGTGCTGTGGTTGGTGGGAGAAAGAACCTATGATGCCATTTGTGGTATGGGATGCCCCCGGTACATCCCGGTAGGAGGTGCCTACATGGGGAGCGTTTGGAATAATGGTGTAAAGGTATGTAGACTGTGTGTAAATGAGATCAAATTGTTGGGCCTTCAAGATGGTCTCTTCCTCTATTTGGGGGTGTTAAAAGGCGATGTCCTTATCTATAGGTGGTAGCAAGGTTTTCAAGAACCGGTCTAGGAATATCGTATCATCAAAATTGATTTTGCACAAGCGACGACTTCACCTCCACTCATGGATGTGGTCGATGATATGGTTTGTAGTGTTTTTGTGGAAAGATAGAAATATTTCCACTCCTTCATTATATCTGATGGGGAGATGAAAATATTGCAAGAACATAAAGGCCAAGGATTTGAATTATGGGTACTTGGCATGTGGTAGCTCAATGTACCACTTGGCTGCACCACCTGTGAGGGTGCATTGGAATAGTTTGAGTCTGATCGAATCATCTACGATGATGTTTGATGGGAACCATAGGTTAAACATCATGATATGGTTTTGGGGGCACTCCCCTACCTTTCCTTCAAACTTGGGAATGTCTAAGGGGATTTTGGTTAGGATGGGAGGCCAAAAGGTTTGATGGAAGATAGGGTAATTTGTTAACTAAGCCAAACCAAGTAGGTTGAGGCATTCCATGAAAGGAAGGCTTGACCCAAGGTTGATGTGTGATGGAGTGGCGATGGTGGTGGGGTTTCCTGGAACATGATGCACCTGTGTGACTAGGGGTGCTTGTGGCACAGTTGTGGATGGGCCACTTCCCCCGTGTATGGTAAGCGACAAAGTGTGAGTGGAAGGGAAACTACCCCCATGTATGATAGGAGGGATAATGTAGGTGCAAGGGCCACTTCCCCCAGGCATGCCATATTAGACAATGTGAGTGGACAGGACACTTCCCGCAGGCATGGCAGGTGGGATAGTTTGACTGGTCTGTATGGGTGGTGGTAGCTCACTTATGAAAGTTTGCATGATAGTGCTAGGGCCACCAGCAGGGGTGTTTGTGGTGATGTGTGGTATGGACATGGGTCCACTACCAATCACCAATCCAGAAAATGGATCTGGGTTTGCACCAGCCATGGGGATAGATGGTACAGTATGTAGATCTGGCTCAGATTGATATGATTCTGAGTCTGAATCAGAGGTTGTGTGGCCTTTTGATGGTGTATAGGGTCGTCGAGCATGGTCTCAACAGTGTCGGTTTAAGGACCCAAACTGTGTTGGATTGCCTCTTAGGTGTGAGGAAGAGTGTGGGGGATCAATTGTGTCTGGTTGGTATGTCAGGTGGTGAAATATGGTAGTGAAATTTTGGACACCGGTCTTAATGGCTTCCTATTGGATTTCATGTCATCACTCGGTCACCAAGACTTCTAGAAGATAGTGCTTGGAGTTTCCTCACTATAGTGCTAGTCAATCAGTGGGGGTCGTTGCTCATTTCGCTTGGCAATTCCTCTCAGTGGGTAGATAATTTGGGGTTCCCATGGTACTCCTCACAATGAGTTTTTGGGCTGATCCCAAGTACTTCCCATGGCTAAGGAAGTCAGGTAATTATGTCCTCAAAGACTTTAAGTGTTTGAATTAGTGTAAATTATAAATTTTAATGGCTAGCTCAACGTCATGAATTGAGTTTTGTTGTTTTATTTGGTATGATTTGTGTGCATGTCCATTGTATTTATGTTATGCTTTGTGGCTTATTGTATGGTTTATGGATATTTTGTAGATATCATTTCATTTATTGCAGCACTTATTACATGGATAAGTTGTTTATGAAAACAGTAAATTGTGAAAAGAAATTTAAACACATGCCATACCTAAATCTGAACTATGGGAGCCTGACTAGGTGATTTCCTTACACCTGTATTTATCTTCCAACAGGAAAGAGTGTTGGGATCTCAACACAATGGGACTAAGCCCATCCATAGATCCTCAAGTCACTCTCCGAGTGTAAGGTCAATCAACGGGGAGGACGCGAATGCCATGAAACCCCTAACAGTCTCCACCTCCTATACCTTCCAAGTCACCCTTTCTTAGTGGTCTCAAAAAATTACAGATGAAGTGCCGATTACTATACGAGCTTCACTCTTTGTCTTATCCCAAAATACCCCAAAGGGTGATGACTGGGTAGAGGAGGAAGGGATAGGCGAGATGCTAATTTTCAAATTTAACCTACAGTAAACTTATGCAAGCTTTGTAATATGATTCATTAAACAATTAACCATTTGATTTATCATTTGTTTACACATATTTATGAAATAAACATAGATTGATGGATAAAGGTGACTAAGTTGCACTGACAGTCCAAATAAATTAAAAAATCCGAATCCGAGAGACAGATCGCTCTTTTCAGGGGAAATGTGGTGAGGGGGTTGCGAAATTTTCCCCAAATCAAGTGAGGGGGTCGCTCAGAAACTGTAGACAGGATAAATCTTATTTTTTAGAGGAAGTCGCTCCTTTCAGGCCTGAATGAGTGACCTAGTCGCTCCTTTCAGCCCGATACATGCAACCTGGTCGAAAAAATGAAATTTTTTTAAACTTGAGCTAGCAATAGCCGATAGTAACCTGTACTGTGGCCGAATGGGCTTAGTTTTGCCTTAAGGAGGCTCGACTATGAATTAAAATGCATAAAAGGATAGATCTAAATTATATTTGAAAGAAAATTAAACTAGGGAAAATAAAAACTAAAACACAAAAATTAAATCCAAGGATCCTGTGGGATCGACCTGGTATGGTCGCCAAATATGTAGTAGGGATTTCACCCTTGCTACAGGTAGGAACATCTCCCTTCCATCTATAGGATAGGGTAGGGTTCCTGTGAGGATGGAATGAAAAAACTACAAACAAGGTTATGGAAAAACTATAGAAACCCTACAAAGAACTATTAGAAAATGAAAGAGATGCAAGAAATCAATGGAAACTTGCAACCAAGCATGAGAAACAAACCTATAAGAAAACTATGTCACAAAAATACAATATAAAAGAAACAAAATAGAAATATACCTTCTCTAGATGGAAATGTTTCACCATGCCCTATATTTGGGAGCACCTCTCAATGGAATGGGAGCTTTGGCTCAATGGAGAAATGGAAGAGAGGGAGGATGAATGGCTTGAGAGGAAAATGGTATCAAGGCACTCACACAGGTAGCATAATGATAGGGAGAGAAGGAGTGATTTGAGAGTGACCCCTGAAAGGGAAGAAAGCGAAAACAAAAATTTCCAAGTTATAGAAAGTTGAAGTCTTGCCTTCCGCATTCCACGAAGATCTGACGGTTCAGCGAGCTCCTGCACATATCAATGGTTCTGAAAATAACAAGGAGGGAGGATACTAAAAAGTGGAAAAATATAAGATTTGGTCATGGAAAAGTTGAATTTTGGATTTTCGATATCTGCTAGATCGACGGTTCAGGAGGATCCCTCCCAAGATTAACGATGTGAGATGAAAATGGTGGAAGTGGAAATGCAGAGGTAGAAATAAAGAGGGTCGATGAAGAAAGTTGGGAAATCCACCATTCGCTTTCCACTAAAGGATGAAGTTGACCGACAGAGGCAGAAAATATAAATTTTTTGTTATGAAATATCGAAATTCTGATTTCCTCCCTCCACAGTTTGATTTTAGATCAACGGCTGAGGATGAATCCAGAAGAGATCGACGGTGCAGAAGAACTGAAGGGTGGAAATAATAAGGAGGTGGAAAGACAAAATTGAATCGTGGAAAATATATCGTCCCATTTTCCATTTTCCACAAACCCATATCAATTTACCACATTAAATATTGAGGTAAGATCGATAGTTTAGAAGCGATTTCGTTGGTGAAGGTGCGGGCATGGATGAAGTTGTTGCAGGTTTACCGAATGATATTGGAAACATCATTATCAATAGGTGAGACTGAGTCCTTTTTTTCCGAATCCTCCAACTGATTCATCATGCACATTTCTAGTGTGCGTGTCTATTCAATTTATGATCATGGTGGATCCGCTCGGTCCTCATTTTGTTAATATTTTAGTCTCATACTGTAATTGTTTATGTGGATGTCCTTCTCGTTAATCTCTTCCATTATGTTTTCTTTCATATATGAGATAACTGTGTGAGATTTTTCAGAATTCATACTTGGTTATGCTTTGGCTATCATTTTATATATCCACAAACATTTTCTACCAAAGTTAATGTAGAACTCATCTAGTTGGTGCTTTGTGTTAAGGGACTGTCATCATTTCTTCCTTATCTCCATACCAAAAACATATTGACCATGACTGAAGTATTACCTTTCCTTTGCAGACATTTCCCATGTAAACTGCCTTGTGTTTCTTGATAATTGTGACTCCATAGCTCAATGTACCCTTACCCTGTTTCAACCATCCACACATCTAGATTTTATTTTTTGATATTTGGCCATGATAAAAATTTCTGAGAGATCCCTCTCTAGAAAGGAAGAATCCATTGCCCTTTCTTAAAGTGGTTATGTTTTTACCTCGTGGTTCACCTTCCACAACCTTGGGTGCAATTCTGAGTGCTAACAACTTACTCATAGTAATGTTGAGTTACTATTTCATCTTTTTCATTTTGAATGGTAATTCATAATTCTATATTGGACACTACAATGTTTAATTGGTTGACTATTAGAGTCGTTGCAAGTTATATTATATCAACATATTGTAAAATGCTTTGTTTTTTAAAGTATATTCAAACTTTATGTTGTTCATCATTTATATGAAGGGAAAATTTAAAAATTTCATTTCTATAGGTCAACATGTATCCATGTACATTTGAAATGTTTAAGGGCTTTTTATTGTTTTTATGATGAATGTAACATTGCATAATAATTTGGTTCTTGCATGTGTTGCAACTGTTCAATTATAATTATGGAATTTTGATCAAAATTCCAGAGTTGAAAGACATATGAAGAGTAATGAAAATTCAATTCAACTTGCATTAGGTTGCGACGTATAAATTAGGATTAGTCTTGCTTCATTCCCAACCAAAGTAGAGAATATTAGGTCTATAAAAAACTCAATTGAGTTGAAAAAATATTTATCCAATAAACAAAGGAATTATTTGATTATTGTAGAAGCAGGAAATGATTCAAAGAGGCCCACCCAAAGGAAATAGTACCACTAGTACAAGTGATCAATTTTGCCACGGAAAAGCGTTTTTTTTCCCGTGGCAGTCATTTCGTCGCAATAGCGACGACCCCTAATTTGCGTCGCAAGAGCGAAGACCCCTTCCCGTTGCTCTAGCCACGCTCTGTACAAGGTTTTTTAAAAAATGGAAGTAATTTACCCACGTCGTTCCGTCGCTATATCGACGCAATGCCGTCGCTGTATCGACGCAATGCCGTCGCTATACCCACGCTGTTCCGTCGCTGTATCGACGAAATGCCGTCGCTGTATCGACGCAATTCCGTCGCTGTAACCATGCTGTTCCGTCGCTATATCGACGGTGGGTGTAATTTTATTAAAAAAAATATTTGCTTTGCCGTCGCTATATCGACGGTGGGTGGAATTTAAAAAAAAAAAAATTACTTGCTGCCGTGGAATACGAAGCGTGACAACATACGAGGTGTATTGGGTTCAAATCGTCCCGAAGCATATTCACAACTCTGTACTGATCTTTCCTGGAAAATGAAATTTGTTTAAAATTTATCTACCCAACTAAGAACTCGATCTTAATTGTTCCATGGAATCACATAAAGAAAGACTCTTCTTAATGTTACACCAGCTTGAGACAGAAATCACTCTAAATTCAGATGCAGAAAACAATTAATCCTGTAAACAAAAATTTTGGAATTGACAAACGTGGAAAAGTAGTACGAATTTAATAAATAGATTAAAAAAATCAGTGACCGAGTATTACCAATGGTGAAACCCAAGAAAATATCCTATTATCAAATAGGAAAAAGATGAGGAACCTCATGATACCTAGTACATAAGTAAGCAAAGTAGTGATACCCAGTACATGATCAAACAAAGTTGTTTGAGATCTAATGGTCTTATATCTCCATACTATTGGCAAGTCAGAAGCGCATATATATAAGCAAGCCTAGTCCATGATACCCAGTACATCAGTAAACATATTCTTTAAGATCTCATGATAAACAAAGCAATAACCTCAATATTCAACACTATACCCCAAGATTCTTATTACTTGTTTATAAACAATAACATAAAATTTATAAATACCCAAAGCCATGAAAGTCTCAATTGTGACTGCTTATAAACAATAACTTAAAATTTATAAATAACTTAAGCCATGGAAGTCTCAATTCCATTCCAATGAGAGATGGCTGAAACAAAACCTCAGCACATCTGAAACGCTCAGCAACAATGGTAATGACCTGCCCATCAGGAAGCTCATAACTCTTTTCTTGTGATGAACTACTCTTGGCTGTTTCAAGTTCTTGCTCATAGTCAAGGGCCACATAAGCAAGCTTCTCTTTCATGTCACATACAATTTCACGCTCCGCTGTAGTGGTGAATGAGTAGCCCCTTTCAGTCAGGATCTTCATCAAAGCATCTGTCAGATCTCTCCTAGCAAGATCCAACCTAAGGATAGCATGTGGAAGGGCATATCCTTCATAAATTGGCACAGTGTGTGTAACACCATCTCCTGAGTCAAGAACAATACCTGTGACAAGCAGGTGCATAGTTAAAAATCAAAATGACATTTCAAATAGAGCTCTATTTTAAAGGGAACCAAATTCACTGTTAAAGCCAAGCTCCTAAAAATCACCAACAAAACCCTACTTTTCTGGTAAAAGTCATTGGAACAA
>LPNX010204719.1:223399-254028 GCA_001517045.1 Pseudotsuga menziesii | reverse complement strand
GAAGAGAGAAGTCCTTGCTTCCCTAAAACTAATGTTGGAAACAATGCTTCTCAAAGGAAGAAGTAAGGGTTGCATAACATTTACTCATAAGAGACTCTACGAATGGTATTGAACTAAAGTGTAGTTTCAAAAAGAGCAACTGAAATATGCATATGATGAGATCAACTCCAGTTGTTAACCCATATTATACCAAGAATGCCATTATTTTTCTATATCTTTGAGGTCTTGAAACCATGGATTTTTTTCTTTCTCCAAGTTCACCTTAAATCTATGGGAGTTATCTTAGAAATATCATAGGATGTTTCGCTATTTCTAAAAGCCTTTCATTAAGTGAGACAATAAAATATGCCTTAAGGTAGAAATATTATTCTTTGGGGACATAGAAACAAAAATACACTAACTTCATCTAGGAAATAACATTAGCATGAAGTAGTAAAAGTATGCATCATTTGAAAACACAAACTAACCTTGCACGTTTAAAATCCGAACTATGTAGATCTAGAAATGGATTGTTCACCAACAGGAGAAGGAAATAATAAACAGCTCCAACAATCGCTTGAAAACAGTGTTGCAACAATGGCAAGTGTGAAGAAAATCTCGTTAAGGTCTTCGTTTTTATAGAACTCTTAGGCGTCGCTATAGCGACGGAAAACATTGACTTTTGCACCCTAGGTCAACTTGACCGTTGTAAAAAGTCAACAAAAGACGGTGCCCTCACTATAGAGACGGTCAGGCATGGATACAGTGACGTCCAAGAGTTTAGGCATGGGTACAGTGATGTCTAAGAGTCCCGGTGTGGATACAGTGATGCCTCGTTCATGTTACATCGGATTTTACACCAAAAAGTAAGAAACGTGGAAAACCTTTGTGGAAAAATCAGCACTTTTGTAGTAGTGATATGACAGAACCTCAGTTACCCAGATATTTACCCAATGAATTGATTTCTAAAAAAAGAAAACCTGCCTGGGATCATGAAATATCCCAAGAACCAAAAAGACATGGTGTTCCTAAAGGAACCATCAGAGAAAGAAAGAATCCAAAGTAATACCCTGGATATATGGCTTTGATGTGTGATCTAGTTGATAAATAACCGACATGTTTTGAAAAAGAAATAAAATAGAAATAGTGGGATGATGCAATGGTTGATAAATACCAATCCATTATCAAGAATAATGTGTGGGAAGTAGTGCCAAGACTGAAAGACAAGTCATTGGTATCCTAAAAGTGGATATTCAAAACTAAACACTAAGTAGATTGAAGTATAGAAAAGTAGAAGGAAATATTTGTAGCCCGAGGATTCTCTGAGAAAGAAAGAATCGATTATGAAGATACCTTTACACCAGTAGCTAGATACACCTCAATTAGAACTAGCATTTGCTTGGAATCCAACATGACATGGAAGCTACATCGAATGGACATGAAGACAACATTTCTAAATAGCTTGATTGAAGAAAAGGTATATATCGAATAAGTGCAAGGGTTCAAGATTAATGATAAAAAAACTCATGTATGTAGAATAAAGAAGGCATTGTATGGGATAAAGTGAGAACCCAGAGCATGGTATGGTAGGATCGGTGGATTTATGTTGAGCTTAGGATTTGCTAAAAGTAAAGAAGACTCCAACCTATACTATAAGATTGAGGATGATGGGATTACGATTTTATTACTATATGTAGATGATTTGTTCTTGACAAAAGAATATAAGCCTAGTATCAAATGTAAGAAGAAGGTTGCTGCAGAGTTCAAAATGAAAAACCTTGGAATGATGCATTACTTTCTAGGTCTTGAAGTATCGCAATATCTAGATGAGATTTTCCAAAACCAAGGAAAATATACTATAGAAATATTAAAAATATTTGGAATGTTCGATTGTAAATCTATGACTACTCTCATGACAATATGTTTGAAGCTATTGAATGTTAATACTTCAGAAGTAGTTCATGCCACCTTATATAGACATATTATTGGTTCATTGGTGTACTTAACCAATAGAAGACCAGATATATGTTTTGCAATAAAAACCTTAAGTTAGTATATGGTGAATACTAGAGACATTCACTTTATTGGGGAAAAACATGTGATGAGGTATCTAAAGGGAACTTTATATTATTGGCTATGATATGTATCTAGTGGAGAGATCAAATTACATGGATATACAGATTCATATTGGGGAAGAACTACCAAATATAGAAAAATCACATCAGGATGTTGTTTTAGTATGGGATCATGCATGATCTGTTGGTTCAGTAGAAAGAATACCAGTATTGCACTTAGTATAACATAGGATGAATACATTGTAGCATGTTCCACATGTAGCAAAGTAGTATGTCTTTGAAAGATGTTAGCAGAACTATTCAATGGAGAGATATATGCTATTGATATTGTTTGTGATAATCAGATTTGTATTAAAATGACGAAAAATATCATGTTTCACCATAAGACAAAGCACATTGAAATCATATATCAATTATAATATTAAATTAGCAGACGTCCGTTCTAGTGAACGCAAACATGTAGTTCAAGAGGCAGGTTCGAGTTTGAGCCGACCTGAGGATCGCCACCCACATTAAAGGAAATTTTAACTCAAAATTGGCCTCCTAGAAAGAATTAATAAAATAATAGTTAAAATAATAAAATAATATTTATTAATTGTGGAGGAAGAAAAGAAAAAAACTTCTTTTTTGTTTTTATTTTTGACATATTTCCCCATTTTTTTTACTCAAATTTGGATCAGGAGAGCTCATTGGATGTAGAATTAAATTTTGCATCCAAGGAGTACCCACTCGACATACTTTTGATGGACCTCGCTACCCAAAAAACAAGAAATACTTGAGTGGGTACTCGTTGGATAAATAATTTAATTCCGCATCCAACTAGCTCTCCCAATCGAAATTTGAGTAAAAACACAGGGAGATATGTCGAAAATACAAACAAGAAAGTAGTTTTTTTAATGATACCTATCCCCAAATTTATATACATGGAATTTGAATCAAAGTTAAAAGGCCCATTTTGAGTTGAAATTTCCTCTAATGAGAGTAAATGGAGAAAGGAGCTTGAGGATCCCTGCCTAGGAGTAAATGGACAAAGGAGCTTGAGGATCCCCTGCCCAAGAGTAAATGGAGAAAGGAGATGAGGATCCCCCTCCCACGAGTAAATGGAGAAAGGATCCTGAAGAAATACTTACTTCCAACTTCAATAGAAAAGAGATGAAAGATGTTTCCTACAAAGACGCCCGTGAAAGGAGGTCAGTGGTGTGAAAGTTCCATGATTTTGTCCAAAGACTCGCACATAAATAAGAAATATTGGAGAAAGAGGAGGATCGACAAACCATAAAAGTGTTTGACTGTGCATCAGATAAGTTGAAATTTCTTTGGCAATATCTTTCCAAGAATCATATTGGATCCATTCTGGGAGTTGAGGTTGAAGATGTATTCCACTATCAAAGGATGGTGAGTATCATAGGCTTGCATAGACCTCTACAAGGAGGTATATATTATCTAAATCCTGAAGAAACTGGCTACATGGTGCCATTGGCTACGAGAATTGTTATTTCTGTAGCCAATGGCACCATGTAGCCTATTTCTTCAGGATTTAGATAATATATACCTCATTGTATAGGTCTATGCAAGCCTATCATGCTTAGCAACGTTCGAGATTGGAATACATCTCCAACCTCAACTCCTGGAATGGATCTGATATGATTCTTGGAAAGATCTCACCAAATAAATTTCAACTTCTCTGATGCATAGTCGAACAATTTTATGGTTCTTCGAACCTCCTCTTTCTCCAATATTTCTTCTTTATGTGCGAGTCTCTCGACTAAATCATGGAACTTTGACACCACTGACCTCCTTTCATGGTCCTCTTTGTAGGAAACATATTTCATCTCTTTTATATTGAAGTTGGTAGTAATTATTTCTTCAGGCTCCTTTCTCCATTTACTCTTGGGCAGGGGATCCTCGGCTCCTTTCTCCATTTACTCTCAGACTCCTTTCTTCATTTACTCTTGGTTGGGGATCCTCAGCTCGGGTTAAACTCGAACCTGCCTCTTGAAGTGTATGTCTGTGTTTCGTGGCACGGATGCCTACTAATTTATTATTAAATTAGATGTCACATGAGGTCCACATTGGAGATTTGGTGAGTATGTGGAAATATTAAATTAAATAGTATTGATGTATAAAATGGAAAGTAGCAACATATATCAAACATTCGAGATTGTGCAATGTTCATAAAAATAGTGATAACATATTGAACCTAAGGCAATGTCGCACATTGAAATAGTGACATTAGGATAGAAGCATCCACAAACCATCTATCAAGATAGAACATGCTACATCAAAATAGTGACATCCTCATAGAAGCAAAGATATTTGAAAAAAAACATTCGATATGAGAATAATGGAATATTAACAAAAATGTTGTGTATCATGATAACAAAATCATAATATAAATCGAGAAGGTGGAAGGGTACTGCAAGGAAAGGAGTTAAACCTTCATTTTCATTCGATGATGAAGAATTAAGGGTGTTGCTGCTTCCTTCTAGTTGGTGCAGGAGAATCTAGTCAATTGAATATGAGGTGTGAGATGAATACCTTTGTTTTTGTGTATGTAAGTGTGTGGGTTGGTCCTTTTTCCTTGTCAACAAGGAGAGGCAGGGTTATGGGAATCACAAGAGAATATAGTCAAAATCTAGTTGAAAATGATCATGGGTGAATCTTCCAGCTGTTGAGGCTTGATTGTAATATCATTTTTGTATCATAAAGTAATAGAATGTATTCATGCTTATTAACTAAAAAAATCACTTCTATTGCTAATTTTGGAGCACTCCTCAAATATGATAGATTTATCAAAACAAAAATAAGATGCCTATTTCCTCTTCTAAGTCTAGTGAGATTGAAACTTTAACAAAAATCCTTCGTGCAAAAAAAATTGATCTGACATAAGAACATATTAGACATCACAAAATAATTATGTTGTCTCATCAAACAAAAAAAAAATTAAATGAAAAGTATGTGAATCAGTCTTAAATCATTTGTTTGTAAACACAAAAAGAACAACTATCATCCAAATGCTTGAAAAGTTCCTTGAGAGATCATAGAGTTACTTACTAGTAGTGGACATAGCCTAAGAAAAATATGGATCTAGAAATAAATGTGAGGTACTATTACCCATTGGTGAAGTGTAAGAATTCTTTTGAATAGTTTGACAACAATTTAGAAGTTGAGGATAACAAATTGAATTTGGACATTATTTTTGCTACAACTAAATATGATAAATATTGATATAACAACTTACGAAGTAAAAAGAATTGTGAAATTGCTGAATGTTCAAGAGGTCACAAGATTTGTGATAATATGTATAAAGTGTCCAAGAAAGAAGAATAAAAATAAGCTTGTGCATATAGGGACCACACATTTTTTAAAATATATGAAGACACTTTATTTAGTATAGATGAACAATTTTGCATATCTAAAGATTGCTATTTAATGTGAAAACATTTGAATTTGATGAACAAAAATATGAAGTGTTCAATAGTAATTAAATTGACAATTGAGAGTTGACTAGACAACTTGTTCCCTTCCATTATTTTTTATGCAACTAAAAAAAGAATCTATTTTGATATTCAAAAAACAAGTCAAAGATTATATACATAAAGTTTTGAAACCATTTCAGTTCAATTTTCTTAGTATGGATAACTCCTCCAATCTGCAGATTTGTCCAAAAAAAATGAATTCTTCCTCTTCTAAATGTAAGAAGATTGAAACTAAAACAAAAAGATAGAATTCTACAAGCAATGATCTAACTTAACAACATATGAGACATCACATGAGAGTTATTTTTTCTCTTCATAAAAAGAAAGAAAATAGAGAATATGGGAACATTAAAGTCTTCTAGATCATTTTGTTTGTACACACAAAAAATAACAACTATTCTCCAAATACTTCTAAAGTGCCTTGAGAGGTCATAGAGCTATTAAGTAGTGGCGGACATAACTGAATGGATACTATTATCCATTGATGATGTGGAAGAACTATTTTGAGAATGTTGAAAAAAATGAAGAAGTTGAGGATAGAAAATGGGATTTAGACATATTCTTTTCAAGAAACTAAATTTGATAAAGATTGATATAGCATCCTATGAATAAACATAATTGTAAATGAGTTGGAAAGAATTGTAATAAGATGTACTCAATATGAAGGCCATGAAACAAGACGAAAAAAAAAAAATTTCTCTATGAGGGACCAATTTTTTTTCAACATAGATGAAGATAAATTCTCTAGTATACATGAACAAACAATTTGGTAGATCTAAAAATCATTACCTGTAGAAGAACTTGTTCTCTTCAATTGTTTTTTATTCACCTAAAAAACAAAACATATATCTTGATATTGAAAAAATGACTCAAAAATTATATAAAGTCTTGAGTGCTCATGTTCAAATTTGATAGACTAATCAAAACAAAAAAAGAGAAGTACTTCCTCTTCTAAATATAATCACATTGAAACTTATCACGTGTGGGGGTTGGGTTTGATAATGAATGGAATGTATAGGTTCTTGATGCCTCCACCTCTTCCCATATAAATTTGTGGTCAAGAATATCATCATTTGTATTGTTCAAAAGATCTGTCTAACTCGTCCCAGTCTCTGAAAGTTGATGGAAGGGCTCGGTCGCTGGAATCTCCAATCCCATAACATCTTCCCTGATCAAATGATTCTCAAAGCAATTATTTGAGAAACTCATCCCTGGAGACAGGATTGGGGAGATATCAGATGTAGGGATTGGATCTAAAATTTGAATGGCAGGCTTGGTTGCTACCATCTCCAAGCTCATAATATCATCATCTTTCCAGCTCATAAGATCAGCATTTGTATTGTTCAAAAGATGATGAAAAAAATTATCTGAGAAACTCATCCTTGGAGACAAGGTTGGTGAGATATCAGATCTAGGGATTGGATCTGAAATTTGATGGGTGTGCTGGGTTGCTTGCGGATCCGTTGACGTCTTGTCATTTTCATTATCATCCTTGCTTGCATTTGTTTGCTTTTCCATGAACTCCTTGAAGTCTCTCTTTTCTACTTCAATAGGCTTTGGTGGATGATTATGATAGATAATCACTAGCATTTGGTAATCAACTTGTCTCCATAATTGTCACTGAAATCCTTCCGCTAAAATAGCGTCCTCCACTTGATTTGTATACTCTACAATATGTTGGTATTCTCTATCTCTCTTTTGCTCTCTATATATAGATCCATGGTAGCCCTAAATTTATTATAAATTTATCCCTTTAAGTTACACAAATATGGTCCCATTCAAATATATACAGATCCATGTCGCATATCACATATATTAGCAACCCTAAATATGCCGCATATATTAGAAACCCTAATCCATTAAGTCTGTTATGCTTTGAAATAATCGGATTCAACGAGCTGCCCATTTAGATAATTTTATATAAAATATAACACAATATTATATCAAGTGGACTGTGGGAAGCAGGCAGGCCATTGATACCAATCCAAAAAGCGCGTAGTCCATTAATCTCAATCCGTGTGCAGTTAGTTTGCGTTCCTGTTTCTTGAGGACAACAGATATAATGTAATTATTATTATATTATTTAAGAATCTTTTAGCGACCAGAACGGTTGGACTTTCATTTCATCTCAACTCGTTGGACTAATACAAATCTAAGAAAATTACGTATTAAAAGTATATAAAAAAGTAATAAATGATATCTACTAACATTATGCAATATATACCTATAAACATTTATGATTACTTCCAATTAAAATTTGAGTTTAAGAACCAATTCAAAATTCAATCTTAGTCAAACTAACTTATAAAAATCGTCACAAGTCAAAAATAAGTTTTGAAAAATTGTTTGCTAGTTAGCACATGGAAAAAATGCCCCATGATGATCAAAACTTCCTCAAATTCCATTAGTAATGGGCAATGTAGTTGAGATTGGCCATAGGTACATAGGTGCACATTGCCATCAATATTCTTTTAAGGGATTTAAAAGAAAAAAAAGGTTATTTAACTTAAAAATGTAGTATTTATTTTTTCAAAAAATATTAAGTCATTATGTATAAAACTTAATTTACAAGATTCTTAAGATTTTTTTACCTATTTCAATAATAATAATAATAATAATTATTATTATTATTATTATTTATTTTTAAGGTCGGCCCCAATCTAAACACCAAATTGGTGTATGAGACCCCCTTGTTTGTGGGACAAGGGACCCCGTGTGTGCAACTATTTAACTGCTAAAGTTTAGAGAGGTGTACATACACTACCCCGCTCTCGATTTGAACATGTGGCCTCGTAAGAGGAAAAATGTGCTCTTAACCATTATACCCACTCATTTTTCTATTTTGATAGAGAAATACATTTTTTTTTGTTTTTATTATAAATTTTTTTCATTATATATATATATATATATATATTCAAATCCAAATATTATGAGGAATTGTAATTCCATCTCCACTATAAGAATTTCGAGCAAAAAATATTATCTTCAAAGTTATGGTTATTTTAAAATCCTTCACATTATCAAAAATTAAAATAAAGAAAAAGAAGAGCATTCCTAAAGTGTAATTTAATTTTAAAATTAAACTTAGTAAAAATATATACTTAGTAAATATTTTTGTTTTAAAAATATTTTTAAGATCTAAATATTAATATCAACTTAAATTACTATTTTTTAATACCCAAAATAATAACTATGAAGAAAATGTGTGCGTTATGTTTAATCATCTCTTTGCAATTAGATTTAACGCAATATACACAAAAGATAATAACCATCACACAATTATGGTCATTCTCTTTATCCTCCTCGAAATAACCATGAAAAAATTATGTTCATTCTCTTTATCCTCCGCATAATATGAAAGTAACCATGAAAAAAAACGTTCATTCTCTTTATCCTCATTATAATGTGGATTTCAGTACATATATGGTACAACACTGTAAAATCATTTTTTCTTGGGTTGAATTTATGTTTGTATTAAGGAAACGATTCCATCCTTTGGAAGATACTCAAACATCAATTATTGCATGGTTACGTTTAAGAGAATTAAAGAGAAAAATGTTCAACCTTATACTCAAGAATTTAAGAATAAAACTTTAGCATTGGAAATTCCATTACACACTCATGAAACTCTTAAGTGCATTCGTGGTTTGCAATCTTATCTTCATCATACTATTTTAATGTGTAATCCTACTAACATTGATGAAGTGTTAGTACAAGTTACTCACCTTGAAGTTAGTAAGGTGAAACATGGTATGGAGAATGTGTATAAGAAGCCACCAAAGTTCAAAAAGTGGTAGAAATGAAAAGATACTACCAAAAATAGATTTGTAGTAAAGAAATAGGTAGATAATCCTACATGTCCTCATTGAGGTAAAAAATGGCATGTGGAGTCAAAGCGTTGGATATTTCATGTTGAGTTGTTACCAAAGATGTTTGAAGGCAAGGGGAAGCAAAATCCTGTCTCATCCTTCGTTGGCAGGTTGCCACGCTCCGATATGAAGCTCATTGATGCAATAAAGGGACTAGTGTAGGAGTTTTGGCATGACAATAGTATACCTTCATCCAACCAAAAAGATGTACTAAAATTGAGAATGGGTTCAAGGTATCGCGAGCCCCACATTAAACATTTTCTTGACATGAGACAAACATAATTACATTAGAGATTTAGGCATGAACATAATGAACTTGGGCCAAAGATCCTTCAAGAAATGAAAACCATGGTATGTTAAAATAAACACAACTCTTAACACATGTTGTTGTTGATATCAGATTGAGTACTATTATTATTATCACACATATATACATAGATTGTGTGTTTTGCATAACACTCTTGTGCAGGAATGCTCAAATACATTGCCACCGACATCATATAGAGAGTTTATCCATAGCATGTTGTGTAGAAGGATAGAAGGTTGCACATTTTATCAAAGGCCTTGCATAGATGGGACATGCCCATGGTGTGGTGGAATGGAATTTTTTGACAAATGCATACATGTCACCAATGAGCATGAGCTTGGGAGACATGAAGTGAACTTACAGTCATTCAATTATGTCATGTATGATATCAGTGGAATGAATGAAAGAAAACAAATACAATTGGTCACCTCTAAGGTTAGTAACCATTTCCTGAATAGTATTTTTTCCTTCATGTATTGCTACTTCATATATGTAAAAACCTATTGATCTATACATCTTTATTGTTGATCTACCACGTACTGGTATGCAACTTCATGGAGGAATTATTTGAAAATACACAACAGTATGTAAAGCATGTACATGTGGCTCATTGGCAAGATGAGGAGTTTAGAACATGCAGGGATACATTTCCTATTGGAAATATATTATCAGTGGTTGATTTTGTGGAAAAATACACTCTTCAACCACATAACAAAATTCATAGTCAATATTATCACTCAGAATAGGTCAGCATAATGGTCCATATCACCTCATAGACATGGGGAAGATAGTACTGAAGAGAAAAGTGTTATATTGAAGGAGTATCACTTTTACATAAGTGATGACAAGTGTCATGACTTGGATTTTGTACAACAAAGCATTCAATTGTTCTAAAAACACTGAGAGGATAACAATATATAGATGGAACAACATTGGATTTGGTTTGATGGTTGTGTGGGGCAATTCCAAAATTCCCATGTCTTCCAATGGTTGTGTATTCTCCACAAGAGGCACAAGGTGCCACATATTTGGAACTATTTTGACACCGGACACAAAAAAGGGTAACATGATGGAGTAGGTGCATGCATCAAGACCTCATTACATAGGCAAGACATGAAATTCACAACTATTTCTCTCATCCGAGATGAAAAGACCATTATTGCATGGTGTTCTTCAGTGATGGGGTAGGGAGATAGAAGGAAAGAAGACCAATCATCTCAAAAAGCACATGTACATAGATATTTTTGGGAGGTGATTGATGTAAATATATCACACCTATATGAGTGCAAGACCTTCCAAGGACCTCATGCATTCCATTCAGTTAAGATGTCAGACAATGCTATCCTTGAAATGTGGACAAGGAAACTCTCTTGTTTTTGTTATCCATATAGTAGTGGTGAATGGGACAACTGTAAATCCATAGATTGGGTTGAAAGTTGAGATTGTGTATCACTCCCAATTGTTCGACAAATAACTCCAGAATTATCACAGTTGGAGGAGATTGAGTCGAGTATTTCACATTGTTACAGCTGATTTTACCACACATGGTGGATCACACCTTTATGGCCTTCCCTGTCCCGCTGCAAACTCTTTGGACCCCACGGACCATTTTTGTACCTTTGATGTTTCCTAGATCATCCCTAAAAACATGTCATATTTTCTATGCATAAATTTTAAATCTATTCTCGTGTATATATGTAGATTTGACCCTCAAACCCGCATACATCGGGATGTGTGGAAAATCCCAAATAGTTTTGGATTTGTCCTTGATGTGGATCCGATTCACTTGTCTCTTGGCCTTCCATATGTCTTGAGATTACTCATATTTGACCTTGCATTACCCCATTGAAGCATTATATAAGGAACCCTTTGGATACATTGAAAGGGGAGGAATTGAAGAGCAAGAAAACTATAGTCCATTGTTGCCGAAGCTTAAACTTGAGTCTGCATACCTTTGTCCCTTGGAGCACTTTGTGTTCTTCCTAATATTTCCTTTGCTTGTGAGCTTGCTATCGAGAGATGGAGGATTGAAGTGGTGGAGGCCCAGGTGGAGGACTCACTTTCTCTGATTCACAGACGTGTTGATAGAGGTTGTCACTATTGTAATCTTTGTTTTATATTAATAGAAATATATTTTCTTGTCTAATAATGTGTGTTTAAATGAGTATTGAATCCATGGATGCTTTTAAATACTTATATGTTATTGATTATGTATTCTAAATTAGGTCTAACACAATTATGTATTGCATGCTTGTTTTGTTTAATGAATGTTGAGAGAGCAAATTATCAATACAAGTGAGAGTGGAAAATCTCAACGGGGATCTACATCAAACATCCGAAATAAGGTATGTTTTGAGATCCTTTAGTGTTAGATATTTGGTTTCTCTTGCATATAGGAAATTATTGATTTCTGTGGTTACTTTGTCTATTGTGGTACCCTAAACCATAGGAAGTTTTCTCCATAACAGAATTGGTGACCATACTGGGTTGTTCCTAGTCATTTCCTTTGGGGGTTTTTATCGGCATTCAATGTTCTTGAATTTCTATAATTTCTCTATTTCTGAGTTGGGTCTGGGGGCATGTTTTCTTGGTAATATCTGATAGGAGTAAATTTTGTCTCAGCTTGTCTATTTTACCTTCTTTTTATCTCTTTTTCTTCCTATATGTGAGTTTTTGCTTCACAGTCGCATGTACAAGCAATTTTTATTGGGATTTCCATGTATATACGTGGGTTTTCTGTGCACAGTCATGTATGGCTTGAGTTTTTCCTTTTAGGGGAAGATTAAGTGTTATTGGGTGATTTTTGATGATTGTTGAGTCTCCATGGATGCTTCTAGAGTCTATATACATCTCTGTTTCTGACCAGAGATGTCTTTTAGTTAGAATTTTTTAAAATGTTCTTGTCATTGCATTTTCTATTTTTTGTTTTGGGATTAGTGCATTAGGTATCTTTTACCTTGGTGCTTTGCTTGAGTGCTATTTGATAGTGTTTGTAGAGTTTGGGGGTGGTAGAGTCATTCAATTAATTGCTTTATTATCTCATTCTAATTCAAAAAATACAAATTTATTTGATTTTTGCATTGTTATGCATTTTTGCATTTTGCATTTTGCATGGTGCTTACATTAGGTTTGCTTGGAGAAGTATTAGTCAGACTTTCATATAGGAATGATTACATTTTCATTTCAAGGAAAATTCTGCAATTCACGTAGTAGCATACCCGATTTTTCATTTGACATAGTGCATTTGCATTGATTGTTAGGTGTGGATTTTACTTCTTGTTGCATCATAACACCATTGGTGTATGATCATTTACCCTTTTGAGTAATAAGCCAATTAAAATAAACACATAATAAAATGAATTACATTCTTTTATTTTATAAGGTGCACCAACAAGATTAGCATTTAGGGTCTTAAAAAAGTTCATTGTGAGTAAATTCTCCAAGACCACTAAACAACAACATGTATGTGTCTGTCGAGGTGAGAGTGTGAAATTCCTTGATATAATTAGTGTTTCTCACGATCCTCCTCTTACAAGGGAGTTAAGCATGAGGCAGTGTCCATATGGTCAATCCCGCCTACGACTGTCCACCTGAGCAATGATTATATTGAGGTGACCTTAGTTGCGTTACCTAGGTTATCAAGGGGGTAATTCGAAGAGGTTATTCTGCAGGAGTCTTGGCCAGGTTGGGGTTGGACAACACAGTCACTATATGTGTTGAAGCTGAGGGCCACAATAATTGGTTATGAACCTCTACTTGTTGTGTATGGGAGTCTCAAGCCTCTCCTAGGTGAGACATAATTGCTTCATTCAGGAGCTCACATATCCTACCCTTTCTTGCTTGTGATTTGGCTTTACATTGTATAGGTGTATGCTCCGTGCACGCCAGTTTTCCAAAGGATTGCGTAATTAGATAGAGTCCTTTTATTTTTTTGAGTCATTCTGGATTCGGTTGTGGCACTTTGTCGTTCTCTTTGTTTAGCAGGACTTCCTCCTTCCACATCTCCTCCTCCTTTGGGAGAGAGAAATAGACTGTCCAGGTGGACTACTTCTCACATTGAGTCACACATGATGGGATATCACAAGGATGAGATTCCTGAGATGTCTTCTCCACCTCAAGAGGTTGGGGAGGAAGATCCTACTCCTACATATGATCCTTCACCAGATATACCTTCACATTCCAGTTATGATCCCTCATTCACAGGTCCCCAGTATTGGTTTTTGGGCAACGAGACTCACCATGAACCCACAACCACTAGTCATTTTAGTTATGGAATGCTTGATATTCCTACACATGGTCTGACACTTCATGCCGAATCAGAATTTGAACCTAGCACTATGCCTGGGGTCACTCCTATTCCTTTTCTTGCGGAGAGATTTGGGAGCACTAGTCACATTGCACCTTCCATACCAGTGGTGGAAGCTACCTCACATGTTCATCCTAGACCTAGTGTTAGTAGTCATATGTGGATACCAGAACCAAGATGAATGACCATAGGAATACCACTTATATTCCTTCATATGTCCCTTCGTCCTCTTTTCCTACTCCTTCGAATGAATTTTTAACAACCCTTCCTCCCTCTCATTCATGTGGTCCTTTGGGTTGAAATGTTGTTGCTAGTCATGTTTGTACTTTAAGTACTCATATAGTAGTATCTTGGAGTGAAGTATCTCATGTTCTCTCAGGAGGTCATATTCTTGTTTCTCGATTGTCATACGGTCCATGGCATGCAGTTCCCCATATCCCTACTTATGGAGCTTCTCATGGGATATCCCATGGGACATCTTATGGAGCTTCTCATGGAAAATCTTATGGACTACAGTATGGAAAGAGCTATCAACCTTATCGGTATGGGTATCAACAACCCTGTTATTCCTCTAATTATGGCTTTGTAGCACTGCATAGTCAAGGTACACCACATCATAATGCTTCCATGCATCCCTACACGGGTCAAACAAGAGGGGGATATTATGGCCAAGGCCATGGTATTTATAGTAGTCAGCCTTTTATGAACCAAAACTATCAGGGAGCGTGGCATACACTGGCTCAACCCAGGCTCCCTTTTCTCGCAATGTTAAATTTACCTGACTTATTGAGACTAATGAATGATTCGGTATCTCATGACCTGGCTTTCCCAGTTGTCCCTGCCTAGATTCCCTCAAATATTCCCAAATTTGAGGGCAAACCAGGAGAAGATCCTAGTGAACATGTCACTACCTTTCACCTTTGGTGCTCTTCCAACTCCTTACATGATGACTCGATCCGGTTAAGGCTATTTCAATGAACCCTCACTCGACCTGCAGTGAAATGGCACATAGAGTTACCGAGGGGTGCATTCGTTTTGTTTGATGACCTTGCTATGAATTTCCTCAATCAATTCTAGCTACCAGTGCGTTACGACTTTGCTACAGAACTCTTGTCAAAATTTCGATAGGACAAATCCACACATATCTTAGACCATATCCAAGAGTGGTGCAGACATAAGAGGTTGATTAAAGCTTTCATACTGCCCGGAGTTTCTCCTTGAGTGGTTCCTTAAATTGTTGCTACTTTACATCGCGAAGGATTTTTCTACATCCGGAGTCCAAAATGAGGAACAAGCAATTCTAAATCCAGACTATTATATGAGATCATACCTAATGCTCCGCATTCTAGTTTCGATCCCAAGATTAAGCCTGGACCACATGCCAATGGTATTATGGGTTGTACAAGTGCCAAACCTACGGAATTGACTGCGAAACAAGTGAGTCAATTGTCTATTAGTCAATCCATGTCAGGACAAGCTACGGCTTCATCTCAACCCACCCAAATGGATAATTTACTTTTTGTGCAGTCCCCGGACTAGAAGGGCAACCAACAACACGGAAGGAATAAGACAAAGGGTAAAAACAATCATAATGGTGGGAACAAGAACAAAAATTCCAATTTTAATGAAAATAACGACTATAATGTTGGGGGGGACAAGTAGTCTAAACGTAAGGTTAAGTTTCCTTACAAATTGTGTAAGGATGACCACCTCACTCACTTGTTCCCTCGTATGGAAGACGCCTCGAGGTTCATAGCACAGGGCCCAACTGTGTTGACGAATCCTTTACCCCATAATCAAAATATGAACTCGAGGACCCATGATCCTCATTCTGTGTCAGGTGGAGATCAAAATCCACAAGAAACTAGTATTGGTCATGGGTGCATCAACATGGTGCATGCCACTAAGGTTGTGACCCGTGTGAAATACTATGGTTCATCACAACCAGACCTTGGGAAGGAACCTCCTCCAACTGAGAGCCCTTTGCATATTGAAAATCCTACAGATAAACTTGAGATTGCACCTCGCATTCCTAAGGGAGTATTAAAGTGTTCTTGGCACAATCCTAATGCCCGAGCTGCCTAGAACTATTCTATTGTCAAGGATTTTGGCCAAAATCCTTGTGCAATGTCTGCGCTTTAAGTACTTCAGAGTTGTTCGTCGCAAAGGAAAGCTTTGCTTTCAACTCTTGGGGTGAATGATGATAACTCTTCTTCCTTCATCAAATTTTAAACCATGGGACTCCAGCCTCACTTTCCTTACTACATGTCTCTCTTGATTCATGTAGAATGTCTTAACATGACCGTCAAACACACTGTGATTGGTGCAGGTGTTGCTGTTTCCGTGATGTCTTTGGCATGTTGGAAGGGTTTGGGTTCTCCTGAGTTGTCTAAATCCATGAGCATGTCATATATTATTTGAGTCGAAACCTTATTGATGCAAAAATCTATTATTCCCATGTGGAGAAGCTTTTCTTAGCTACCGTTCATGCAGTTTAGAGATTGAGACACTACATTCTCCTTCGCCAGACCTTGGTGGTAGCTCATGTCAATCCATTTCAGTTTTCCCTCACAACAAGGATGATCAGGGGAAAGTATAATAAATGGATTGTTATTTTGCAAGAATTCGATCTCGAATTTGTTTTGGCGAAATCTAAGAAATCGTTAATTTTTGTAGACCTCATTTCTGATTTCCCAAGCGAGGAGGAGGAGGAGGTTTATGAAGATACGTTTATCGATGAGAATATTTTCCTTATCTCAACTTTGGATCCATGGTATGGGGATATCATCATATATTTACAAACTTTGAAGGTCGCTACTCACCTTTCATGGGATGAACGACAATGCTTACATCATGTATCTTAGAACTACCTTATAGTGGATAACACTTTGTACCACCATGGGGTAGATTCCATTTTACATCATTGTTTAACCCATGAAGAGGATGAGGTTGTCCTAAATGATTGTCATAGAGGGGCATGTGGTGGTCATTTATCTGGGAGTTCTATAGCCCAAAAAATCTTGAGAGTAGGTAATTTTTGGCCGTCAATCTTTAAATATTGTGTTAATGCAGTCAAGAAGTGTCACCCTTGCCAGTTGTTTACACGCAATATGTGCTCACATCCTTCCCTATTACATCCGATTATCACTGCCGGTCCCTTCATCAAGTGGGGGCTTGACTTCATGGATTACAACCCTGCTTCGGCTAGGGGGCATCATCATATTATAGTGGCTATTGATTATTTCATGAACTGGGATGAGGCTATGCCCATGATTAAATCCGATGGTGAGACAGCCATGCATTTCATATTCAACCAAATTATTACTCGGTTCGATATTTTGAAAGAGCTTGTCATTGACCATCGTAGCCACTTTTAGAATCAAATGAGGGAAGAGTTGGCCTTGAAGCTAGGCTATAAGAAAGAGAACTCCTCTTCTTATTACCCTCAGGTGAATGGATGGGTTGAAGCAGTGAACAAATCACTTAAGTCCATTCTCCAATGAACCATTGCAAAAAGAAAAACAAATTAGCATATCATGTTATATCCTGCTTTGTGGGCCTATAGGACCACAGTTAAGACTTCCATCAATTTTTCTCCATATCAGCTTGTACATGGAGTGGAGTCTCTCTTTCCAATTGAATGTGAAATCCATTCATTGAAGCTAGCCATAGAGATTTTACCAGACACTTCCACATTGGAGGAACGTTTGGTCCACTTAGAGCAGCTTGATGAGCAGCGCCAAGATGCCTTAGTGGTTCTAGAAGAAAATAATCATCACATTAAGGTCTAGTATGATAAGTTTGTTCATCTGAGGAGGTTAAGTGAAGGAGATTTGTTCCTTTTGTGGGATCAATATAAAGAACCCTTGGGGGCAGGGAAGTTTAATCCCATGTGGCATGGTCCTTACGTGGTCAAACGTGTGTTAGAGAAGGGTGCCTATGAGCAGGTGGATTATGAAAGGATAGCCTTGGTAGAGCCTAGAAATGAGCTCTATATTAAAAAATACTATGCATGATCTTGAACCAGGGCTGGTTATTGTATATTATTGTACAGTTTTTTGCATAGTTAGGTTTTCTTATGGTGATCGGGTTTGTGGATTAGCTTTCGTTTCTTATGGAAGATGTCAATGGAGTATTTCGCTTACATAGGATTTTTTGATGGTGCTATCCACCACACTCAACACTCAACCCGTATTGCTTGCATGATTTATACTCCTATGGGTCAGGTATTGTCTTCAGGAACCGTATGTTTACGACCTTCTTTGAACAATGTTGTTGAGTATAGTGCTATTATCGAGCTATTACAGGATTCCATTTCACATGGTGTTCTTTCTCTTGAGGTATGTCTTTATTTGTAGTTAGTAGTGTCACAACTTAATGGCTTGTATCGTATTAGGGACCCAAAATTATTACGAAGATTCTTACATGTGAGATTGTTAGAACAAAAAATTGACCAGATAACATAGATACATGTTCCAAAATTTTTTAATCAAGTTGCTGACTCATATGCTAAATATGTGTAAGATTGGAATTTGTTTCATAGACCATAAGCAAATCACAAACATACACTTTTACACATGTAAATAAATAAAATCGATCATCATAAAAGTTTTTCATTAAACATCCAAAATGTGACATCATAATACATAAGTGTCATAATACAAAAATGGGGCTTCTGAGCCACCAAAATATAATACACGGTAGTACAAAATCGAATCACTCTTATGTCTCTAAGCCAGTGGAGGAGGAGGGGGGTTTTGATCGTGGTAGCACCCCATGGCTCTAGCTAGTCTTCAAAATAACCAAACCCATGCTCATGGTACACCAACCACCTAACGCTACATGGCCTCAGCAAGTCCTCGACTTACGCCATGGGTACCCGGTGTGTCAATCATACAAAGTTTGTGTGGATGCTTTGGAGTGTCCACTCCACATCCACACCCATGATATCATCTCCTCTTCCCCTCCATCTATGACGAGGGAAGCCGTCGAGCTACTGTGGTCCAACATCTACATACATATGATAGGTTGTCACTATGTGTCCTCACACCAAAACATGTCGTTTGAGTCTATATATAAAAAAAACAAAAAAAAATTAATAATTCAAAAAACTTAAAAATAGGGTTTGGGATTCGTTACCAATATCACCGTATGCTGCTCCAGGTGGTAGGGGCCTATCGAGATCTCCTCAAAAATCTATCCCTGTTCTAGGTTAATCATCGATGGCAATGATCTGCTACTGCCACCAGGGAAAGAAATCAACTGGGTAGGGGTTGGACACCCTACGTTCGCCCAGTCTGTGCATAGCATCTGCCCAACATTGTTGGGCCAGATCTTGAACCCTGTGAGGAGGAATGTCATCTCTAGGGATTATCCTCGGAACATGCTCAAAGAAGAATGTGCTCAGTATACTGCCAAAATTGAAGTTTTGTACCCTTCCCATCTTGCATTCAATGAGCTGTTGCTTCATGTTACTCAAAAGTGCAATACTCCAATTGTAAACTATGGGTCTCATACACTCAACTGCATAGAAAATAAATGGCTGCGAGGCCTAGTGTAGTGATGCTAGACCAGCTATCCTGTCGAGTGCCAATAGTATGGCCTTTAGTCCTAGCACCTAAATGGAGTTTGTCATGATTTGAATCTCAACCTTTTCTATGTCCGAAAAAAAGTATACTGTAATGTACTCATCAATGGTGAGGCCACCTTCGGGCCCACGAGAGTGTAGGTTCATTACCTCTCCCTGTCGGGACAATCCAGTAATGAAGTATATGTCCTCCACCTCTATAGTGAGGGACATCCTGTTGATATGAAAGGACTTTGAGTCTAGATCATAGTATTCTATTAGCATCTACAAGAGCCTTGGTTTGGCCCTCAGTCTTCCAAGACACCAAAACTTTTGTATCCCACATGCACATAGAGCTTGTTGAGCCATCAAATCACCTCAAACAACCTCTTCTACATCTCCATGTTCCCTCTCCCTCTATTCTAGAACCATCCTGCACATTAAAAATAATTTTTGGTCAATATATACCTTAAAAAACCATGTGTGCGACCGCATATGCGACTGTTTGCAAAACAACCACGTATGTACACAGGTTTGGGAGGTTTTTTTGCATATAGCCAGCCCTATATGCGAGAAAAGCCCTGATTTCTGTATGGGCTGAAATGACCAATTTAGACTGGTCTATAAATTAATTTGGACCATGGAAATTGAAAAGCATTACATGAAAATGGAAGAGGGGGACATGAGAAGTTACCTGGAACAAACGGTGTCAAATTTCGCCAGACGAAGCTCCCGAAATTCGCGTTTGAAGTTCTGAACTCAAATGGGTAAAAATTTCAAATGATATGTAATTTTTGAACTTTTTACTATTTATAGAAAAATTTTGAAAATTTTGAAGTTTTTTACCCCTTTTCTATAGTTTTGAACCGTTTCTGACCACTTTGGACCATTTTGGACTAATCTGATGATGTAAGAGTCTGTTTTGACCGTCGCTTCGACCATTGTTTTGACCCGTTCGTGCCACTTCCAGGTATTATGTCTAAACTATAATATAGGTTAGATTTCACATATGTGTGCATTTTTCATGACGTTATGACCATTTCATTATAACCTTAGGTACGAACCCATTCTATCTTATCACATAACCTTCTTGTTGTTTAGAAGTGACATGATGTGAATGGTAGAGCTTGACCATACATGGGTGCCCTAGTTAGCTCCTTTTTTGCATTTGGTGCCCATGCTGACATTTTTTTCCTTTAGGGTGTTGGATTCCTTTGTATAGTATCACCATGTCTTTGCGTAAGAGCCTCATACTCCTCTTGATCTTTTTGCTGGCCTTTGTCCCTAGGACTCCCTTATGCCAAGTTGTAATTGCATTATCATGAGTTTTTCATACCTCATTGAGCCTTATGCCAGCTTCCTTGACTTTGATTATCAGCCATATACCTCGAGCTTGTCTCATACCTAGCCATGCATATCCATTTTAGATAACCTTTGCAGCTTGATTCCTCATTTTTTACCGGGAGGGGACTTTTCCTCGAGTGTCGTTATCCTACACATGTGTCCTTGCATTGAGCATAGGTATGTTCTACTAATTGGAACTAGTTTGTTTTCCCATTGACACTCGTCTCCTCCTATTTTATAACTATAAATCACTTTTATTATTTTTCAAGCTTTTCAAAATATATAAAAAATTCCAAAAAAATAAGAAAACCAAAAGGCCAGATAAGAAAAGATGTTATCTTTGGCAGCAACCGAGTCGTATCGCCTTTGAACAGATCATTATATATCACATCCGCTAGTTGGGTTAATAGTTCGAATTTAGGAGTTGTACTTGTTTCTTTGAGTTTATCTCCACCGACTGGTTAAGCTTCCAGTCCCTATGGAGCCTCTATCGATGCCTCCTGTGCTACAGAGATGTCCCAGTTTTGTATATTGAATCTATGCTGCCTATATTCAGTCACCATTTGCATTTATTCTCTTGTTGGAAGGAAGTTGAAACCTGAGTCGGCCATTCCTCAGTTCTCTTGACTTTGCATGTTGGCCATTCCTAGTACTGATACTGGTTTGTGCACTTTATGATCAAGTCCTTCCACATTATATAGCTTTGATGAGTACCTTGTGTTGGATGATGAGGGATGCCTTAATGCCCTCCTTTCAGCAGATTTCATCCCATAGAGTTCAGATCATTTATTCTGGGATAGGAATCTAGAGTCATTTTTGAGTGCCTTGAGACTTGTAGTCATCAGTGGTAGGTTCTCTCACCATCAACAGTTTTTGGAATACATCAATCTCCCCTAATCGATGGATCCTTTCAAGTGTTCGACCTCAGCACATTTATTCACACTTGTTAGTTTGCAGTCTAGTACCTGAATTCCCATTTTAATTATCGGTGGGTGATCTCGAGTCTGTTAATGGTATACATCAATGACTAGTAATCAGACGATGGACTACTATGTTTGACCTCGACACCTATATTCACATATTAGGACATTTACTTGTAGTGGATTGTGTATAAGGCCTTCCAGATTGGTGGCATTTCATATATGCTGCCTCCTTAATCGTGCTAGTGTTCATGAGATTTCAGCTCTCATGACTTGATTCCAGTGTATGTCAGATATTTCCATCCATTATGGATATCTTGATCCTTTATATATCTTCATCATGGACATTCTAATCTATCTATATTGTACATGGCGATGACCACACATGTGATATTTTGTATCATGCCTATTCATGGCCATTGTACTCTTATGTATCCGGGACTACTATATCTACTTGTAGTTATGTGTAGAGTTTAATCATTGTATTGTACTGTTGGATGGCTGGTTCTTCCACTTGGTTCTTCATCACTCCACTTCTGGGATGGAATTATAATGTATTTCATCCATCATATCACCCCTCTAACCTCACACATTAGGGGGCATCTGTTACAACTGATTTTACCAGACATGGTGGATCACACCTTTATGGCCTTCCCTGTCCCTCTGTAGACTCTTTGGACCCCATGGACCATTTTTGTACCTTTGATTTTTCCAAGATCATCACTAAAAACATGTCTTATTTTCTATACATGACTTTTAAATCTGTTCTTGCATATATACATGGATTTGACCCTCAATCCCATGTACATCAGGATGTGTGCAAAAGGTCAAATAGTTTTGGAGTTTTCTTTGATGTGGATCTAAGTCACTTGTCTTTTGTCCTTCCATATGCCTTGAGATCACTTAGATTTGACCTTCCATTACCCCATTGAAGCACTATATAAGGAACCCTTTGGCTACATTGAAAGGGGAGGAATTGAAGAGCAAGAAAACTATAGTCCATTGTTGCCGAAGCTTATACTTGACTCTACATCCCTTTGTCCCTTGGAGCACTTTGTGTTCTTTCCAAGCTTGCCTTTTCTTGTGAGCTTTCTATCGAGATATGGAGGATTGAAGTGGTGGAGGCCTAGGTGGAGGACTCAGTTTCTCTGATTCATAGACGTGCCGACATAGGTTGTCACTATTGTAATCTCTGTTTTATATTAATAGAAATATATTTTCCTATCCAATAATGTGTGTTTAAATGAGTGTTGAATCCATGGATGCTTTTAAATACTTATATGTTATTGATTATATATTCCATAGTAGGTCTAACACAATTACATATAGCATGCTTGTCTTGTTTGCTGAATGTTGAGAGATCAAATTATCAATACAAGCGAGAGTGGAAAAGCTCAATGGGGATCTACATCAAACGTCCGGAATAAGGTATATTTCGAGATCCTTTAGTGCTAGATATTTGGTTTCTCTTGCATATAGGAAAGGATTGATTTCTATGGTTGCTTTGTCTTTTGTGGTACCCCAATCCATAGGAAGTTTTCTCCATAACACACATGACTACGACCACATTTCAGATCTCATACAAGCAGGTTTGACTATTATGTTGATATGTTTGAAATGTTTGGTGACTAGTTGTGTTTAGTTAGTTGAATCCTAGGTCTACACTTTATTTTATGGAGGGCACATATACGCAGTGGTTTCCCTGAGACAAAATGAATGGCACACTGACTACTAACTGACACATTGCTTGGATGGGAAGCAGACTCTCGTTGTCTCATTAAATGACTCTGATGGAATTATTTTCCAATTGGGTCAATGGTTATCAAAGAAGAATATTTGACATAGGTTTCCCACGCACGAAAGAAAAAAAGGTTATGTATTTGAAGATTATAGACCAGTTCAAACACTAATTTTATTGATGTATACCACACAGGTGCATCACTTAGGTGTGTCAACTTCATACATCCTTTAAAAGTTTGTTAGGTTGTTATTTGGGTAAGGTTCTTTTGTATTCCACCTATTTGGATTAGTTTCTTAACTGTGTTGGGTGCTTATGTGTATTAGGTATGTTCCATCTTTGTGAATATAATTTAACATTCTTAATATAACATTGTATATGCAATTGGATTGTGCTAAAAAAAAATTGAAATGTACATTTTTGTCATTACGTAATATTGTAATTGTGCATTGTTCTCAAATTTATAACTCATATCTCCATGCAATCATAAAATCTCAAAAAAATTAGGAACATTACACATAGAAACATTATTGGCCACATGTGTATAATCACAGTAAAAAGATTAAACCATGAAGATCTCAAGAGCCTCGATATGAAATATTTTTTACATCATGAAAGTTATAATACAAAAATAGAAGGCCCATCTATGGCCTGTCAATGTACATGTATCAAAAACATCTTTGATGTACATGTGCAAAAAAAGTACATCTATCCTGGACTGCGCCCCTATACTCTAACTCCATATTTTACATAAAAATACATATTTTTCCTAGACTAACACATCAAAAATATAACTCTTTCTTGTTTTTCCTTGACCCTGATGCTTGTTTCTTCTTTTGACAACCACTGTGCATCTCTGGTGATTGTAAATGAATGACAATATTTCTTGATCAGGTAACTGAACTAGTACTATCCAACAATAACAAATTTTGAAAATTTAAAATATGACTCAATTGTACATAAAACAAAGACTCATTGCATTTGTCGGGGGTGTAGGTGCCTTTGGTTTCCTCCTCCTTCCAAAGAGTCTCTCTAGAATTCTTCTCTGCGAATAAAAAAAATATGTCAATTATCTCAAGAATTATAAACATGTACATGAATGAGAAAGTACTACTCAATTATGTAAAAAATGAACATCTCACCAAAAAGACCATTTTGAGGGGAAGAGGTTAGGACTCTTCAGTAGTAAGAGGAGCCGCATGTTGAACAACAACCTCAGTTGCATGCACTAATGGACCAACGTGTGGCTACATTCACCAAATGATAAAATAGTTAGACATCATGCATGCCCATAAACAACACAAATGAATTGTACAATTACAAATATTCAAGTAGATGTACTTGAGTGAGAATTATCCCTATTGTAGATGCAACATTGATCGTAACATAAACAACCCCACTAAATTCTAGCATGGATGACTCTACATCCTGATGCTGTAAACATGTGAAAATAACATTAAGAAAAACTAGTTCTGAAGTGAATTCAAAGCGAACCAACAACTACAATTGGAAGTGTGTACATTACCAGTGGATGAGTAAGTTGATCCTCATGCACACTCGCTCTTTTCAAGGAAGAGGTTTGTATGATGTAAAAATACCCCTATCTTCGTTTGGACTACGAGGAGATCCAAACCAAATAGGGAATGCAGGGATTTGTGATGATGTCTGCAGTCATAAAGTGTTACCATATTTAGACATGGAGTTGAATGGATTGAATAATATGTACTAAAAAACTAACATGTTTTAATATACTTACCCCTTCCTCGGACATATCTCCCCAATGGGAGTGACCGCTGCCATTAGTTTCTTGCCCCTCTTCAGATGCTGATAGCATCTACTAGTTTAAAAAGTATAAATATTAGCAATCTATAAAGGAGTGTACAGTAAGAAATTTAAATAATTTGAACAAGATTGAGTCATTAACCATGTACTTACATTATTCATGTAATCCTAAATTCCACCTTGGAGTATTTCGCTAAGATCAATGTCTCTAGCATCACATTCTAAGTGGGGTTCCTACAACTTCAAAAATTGTAAATATTAGACAATTTAACAAATTAATCAAGACTAACACATTAACAAAATGATATGTATTAACAAAATCACAAATGTTTAAATATTAACTCAATGGTGGTTGTTTGGGCTTTGGGTACAACCATACCGAGTGCAGTACCACCTCCTTGAGAGGCATCAATCTCCTATAAGAGTAAATATTGCATATATTATGAATATTTTAATATGTTACATATAATACAGAAAAATTAAAAATTGAACAATAATAGAGTTTTAACAATGTCCTTACCTAACCACTAGTCATCATAGAGGTACCATGTCTTGGTCCAAGACCATAACATCGTTGACCACATGATATGCAGATGTGTGGCTCGCTCTAAGACACATGGGACGTCAGTCTATCCCCATCTGTAGATGTTCCTATACCACCAAAAATTTGTGGTTGTACCCCAGCAAAGGAGGAGGGTGCTTTCTGGACAATAGTGGTCATGTGTTGAGAGACCATCTTAGCTAGATTAAAAAATGCCTCCTGTGTCTGGGGATCCATGTCATGTGTAGGAGGAATGTCTACCCTTGGCAGCTAGGAACGAGGTGCAGGTATCTATGGATTGACATCTCTATGCCTAGCATTGGGTCGATGTTGGGGGATCCCCCTACCAACTCCCTGGAAGCCCAACAGGTCAAAATAGTTGACATGTTCCCCCATCACAAACTCTGCATACAAATTTTGGAGGAAGTACAACGGTACTTCCCTATTTTTGTGTGGGGGAATGTCAAATACCATGTACCACCTATCCATCCAATGGTCTCTAATGGGTGGAAAGTTGACCACTAAATAGAAATATGTGGCCTGGTGATCTCTGGAGTGTCATCCATCCAAGTCAGTCTAAACAATGTATAGATATGTTCTTTTGTTATTTGCAGCTTCTTTACCTATTTGTAGCTCAACTTATCAGTGTACTATTGTCTTTTCCTCTCCCTGTACGATGTGATGGTATACAAAGAATCATTCTTTCTTGCAATAATATTAGCAGTAGTCAACAATGAATTTGACAAGGAGTGGTAGATTTCATCTCCACCCCTTCAAGCAGAACCAATCTCTCTCAGATGGCCAATAACCCTGAGTATCTTTGCATTGTTATCCATAGTAGCCACTGCAATCATAAATACAAATAAAATATCATTTGAAATATAAACACATGATATAATGACATCTCTAAGCAATGAAAATTGTATAACTAATGTACGACAAATAACAACATAAACTAAATCTATTATGTAAATTTAAAAATTGATCTTGAATTTTACAGTAAAGAATAAGCATTTAACATTTTTTCATTTTAAATTTATTGCATAAATTCAAGTATTAATTCCAATTTCCATATGCATGTGTACACAAAATGTCTTATGTGCATATGTTGATTGCGCAGCTCCTCTAGCTTATTTGAAGGATTGGATTATGAAGTTTCATTGAAATTGTGAGGTGTTGACTAATGCTCTTGCAGGACCAACTCCCAGATTGCGGGTAGAGGCAACAACTAGACCCTAGAATAGGCGACATAATGTGCTATTGATGAATAAAATCCTAGTATATGAAATGATTTTGTTAGATATGTAATTATTTGTTGTAGCATGATGTTTTGAGGACTCCAAAGTTTATTTAGCATATCTTTGTTGATATGTAATTTGGGCCATGTATGGATTCCACTTAATGTTATTTTAGTTCTGCCCTCTTTCTATATACCAATTAGAGACTTTAAATGCACAATTGTGTATAATGGATTTTATGTTTGTAAGGTTTCCACTTGATTCTATAATGTATGATAGTATGTGATTGGCATGTTTAATCAAACACATCAACCTACCTATGTATATTCATGTTCATAGAGCCTATTGTTGAACTTCGTTGTCTTGACCTTAACAAAAACGTGCCCTTCAGTCAAGAGGAAATATTTGTTAAAAGCATGGGAAGCTTCTATACCTTACTTTAACACTTGGATTAGGAAGTTTCATTAAAACTATAAGGTGTTTATTGATGTTCTTGGACGACCAACTTCGATATTTCGGATAGAGGAAAGGGATTTACCATGTTTGTTTATGTATTTTAGGGAATATATGAATTCTACTTGATTTTGTTTTAGTTGTATGCAAGCTTGCAATATAATTGAGAAACTTTGCATATTTCTTAATTTTGGTTTGGATTTACAATGATGCTTGCAAATATACATATATGAAAATAGTGAAGTTTTTTTTAATTTTTTATGAGTTACTTGGGGTTTTGGTTTACATTGGGCATGTAAATTACTTATGCAAATTTTCAATGTGCTTAACAAACTTTGCATATTTGTGAATTTTGGTATGGATTCACAAGGATGATTGTGAATATGCATATGGAAATAGTGAAATTGATTTTTTTTAACGAGTTAATTTGGGTTTTGGTTTCCATTGGCCCATTCCATTGGGGTTTTGGTTTCCATTGGCCAATTACGTTGGGGTTTTTGTTTCCATTAGCCATAAATTAACTTATTTTGGTTTAATTTTCAAATTAGGGCAAACAAATTAATGAATTTAGGAAAAAAATAATCAGAAGAAATGAGGAAAATGCCTCACAAAGAGGAGGTTGATCAAATGGTGGAGCTGGATGGCTTTGGAACACCTAAAACATGTTCACCCACTCACGTTGTGCTCTGTCCAACTCCAACAATGCTACGATGTGGTGAAAATGATGAGCTAGACCCGTTTTAAATAAAGAAATAGGTTTTACAACATGGGGCATGATTTTGTTCACTAAAACGGAGGCGTGATTTTCTCTACTATCCTACTTTTCATACTTGTTGGCAGCCTTGGGACTACTAGACTTGGCAGGTTCAGGGTTTGTTGGGATGTTTTCTATTTTATGGATCAAGAGTGATTGATTTCCCTCCACCATTCCATCTAAAAGGTCCCTCAACTTTGTACACTCACCCATTTATAATTAATGGTAATAGAAGTGTACTAGTTTTTCATACTAAAACCAAATGTTTAAAAATCCTAATTTCCATAAATATTAAAAAAATACATTACTTTCTTCTATATAAATTTTGCAAAACTGCATTTCACCAACAAATGATTTATAGTTTCTTCATTCATTGAAGCTAGTCTAGAACTAACTTGACCATTTTAAAAACATATCTTCCAATATCCATAAATCATTATAATAATATATCATTTAAAACCCATCTGTGCAAAAACATCTATAAAACCTAGAAGGAGATGAACATCAAAGAGATTACTTGTAAAACGCATCCCATGAAAGATATCATGGGTGGGGGTTGGGCCTAATAATCAATGGATGACCTGGGTTCCTTAGGCCTCCTCCTAGATTCCAAAGATCATGAAAGTAATCTCTCATAATATCATCATTTGTATTGTTCAAAAGTTCTATGAAAGTCATCCACGGAGGCAAGATTGGTGAGATATCATGTTGGGGTTGGCTTGTTGTTGGGTTCTTGAGGCCTCTACCTTGGTTCAGAAGATCATGGAAGTCATATATCATAATATCATCATTCCTATTATTCAGAAGCTTTGTGTAACTCATCGCTGGAGACAAGTTTATTTAGATATCATGTGTAGGGATTGGATCTGATAGTTCATTAAGGGGCTAGCTGGTTGTTGAGTTCTTGAGGGCTTTGTCTAGATTTAGAAGATCATGAAAGTCATATCTCATAAGAGTGTCATTTGTATTGTTCAGACATTGTGTGCAACTATTCCCTGGAGACAGGACTGTTGAGATTTCATGTGTAGGGATTGGATCTCATAGTTGTTGGACGGCATAGCTGGTTGCTAGCGTCTCGAACATAAGGTTGTTAGTTATATTTGATGGGGTCTCCAAGGTAAAGTGGGATTGCGGTGCCAAGTAGACACCATTTGCAACCATAGCTGAAAAATATGATGACACATCCAAAACATTATTTGGTTGATCGAGTGCTACTACATTATTTGTGTCTGAATTCCTTCTGCTCTCCTCTCTCTCGTGCTTGTCATTGTAATTATCATTATCATCCGTGTTTGTGCTTGTGTGCTTTTTCACGAACTTCTTGAAGTATTTCACTTCTAATTGAATGACCTGAGGAGCTGCCACAGGATTTTTCACTTTCTTTGATTCTTTGTTGGTTCTGAGCTCATCTCCACCAATGATTGTCAGTGAATCCTTTCTCTAAAACAATGTCCTCCACTTGATTTGTGTCTGCGAATGGATATTCTATAATATGTTGGTACTTTATTTATAGCGATTTATGATAACCTGAAATTTATTATAAATCAATTATGAAGTTATTATTGTCAATGAAATCCTTTTGCGTACATATCCAATGCTATACACAAATCCATTACCATTCAGAACCCTAAATATGCGGCACATATTAGGAACCCTAATCAGTTAAGTTTGTTATGCTTATGAATGATCGAATTCATCGAATTTCCCACCTAGATATTTTTTATCTAAAATATAATACAATATTATATTGAGTGGGAAAGCTGGCAGGCCGTTGATATCAATCCAAGCACCCAACATGCTGCTGATGCCAATCCATGTGCAGTTAGTTGGCGATCCTGTTTCCCTATGACTAATATTATTTAATTATTAACCCTTTTTATGATCTCTTAGTGAGCAATATAGTTCATGTTTTATTTATTTATTTATGAGCAAAGAGTTTGGGTATGGGTACATAGGTCCACATTACACTCTTTTTCACCGGATTTAGATGGAAAAAAGTGGTTATTTAACTTAAACAATGTAGATGTAAATTTTAAAACTGGTTAGCGTGGGTGTAAATTTTATTTCTAATTGGAGTGTATTAGTTTTATTTCTTGAAAAATATTAATTCATTATGTATGAAAATTATTTTAAAAATTTTATAAGAATTTTTAATTTTTTCCATTTTGGTTAAAAAATTTAAGGTTTATTTTTCATTATTTAAAAAATATAAGCTTTTAAAAAGATATATATTTTTCTAATTGAATTATATATATATACACACACATGTGTGTCCATG
>LPNX010204719.1:179459-222888 GCA_001517045.1 Pseudotsuga menziesii | reverse complement strand
AAGGACCATAACTTACGTGTAAGTTAATTTTAAAATTAGTCTTAGTAAAAATATATTTTTAGTAAATTTTTTTGTTTTTAAATTATATTTAAGATTTAAATATCAATTTTTGGGTATTATTTAATACTCAATGTAATGCCCCCAAAAATTCAAAAAAAAAATTATAGGCGAGTGGAAACTAGCGTACTCGTGCAGAATTACATGCGCTGCTTATACTTTCGATCCCTTCAAAAAATGTCCATACTATCTTGTCAATCTCTTATCCATTCAGTGATTATTAGTTTGCTTATTTTTGATGTCTTAATTTTGTTATTTAAACTATTTACACATCGTAGTTATTATTGTTGGTGAATTAATGAATTGTATAGATCATTGTTTTATTGTTACACATGTGTACTTTGTATATTTAATAAAAACTAACTTAACTTTGTTGGTGGGAAACAAAGTGGTGGAGTGGCAGGACTTGATCTCCCATGACGGTTTGAGAGGTAAAGTATTACTTGGTTCCGCAGGATTACTTAGTTCAATAGAACTAAGGCACCTCTTTTATTTACTTACACAGTTCATTACTTTGTGATGGGATCTGGTGTAAAGTGTGCTGACCGTCTTGATCCTACACGACCTGCTGCTAGTTGTTATGATGCTTATCAACTTGGTTTTATAACTTGGTAAGTGTCGTTATCGTCAATGTAGTTACTATGGCTAAATTTCCTGTACACTAATTAATCTTCGTTATGTTTTAACATAACTAGTCTATAATTCATTAATACAGTTTACGTTCTACCTATATTTTTATTATACCTTTTAACATTTCTTATGTTCTTTTATTCGACAGGTTATTATATTGGCTCAAGAGCAGACCTTTGATTTTTTGCGAGGGTTACAAAGTTTAACATGGCATATTGCATATGCCATGTTCACTAAGCGTTTAAGCTTAACACATCTCGTATTATCTTTTAATATAAGGTTGTAAGCCTAAAGTGTATATCTTTTAACTTATAAGGGGTGTGCCTTATGGTACTACACCTTGGGCTAACGCATCCTATAGACTTGTGTACTATTGTAAACTTACCATAATGAAAACATTGTAACATGTTAACATGTGATATATTTTGGGTGGTGACATAGCATAGGGTATAACCATACAATACTAGGGTATAACCATATAACCTAGCAAAGTGAAACATGGTATGGAGAATGTGTATAAGAAGCCACCTAAGTTCGAGAATCAATCGAAAGGAAAAGAGAAGGGTAAGAATATATAGCTACAATAAAAAGATAGGTAGATAATCCTACATGTCTTCATTAGGGTAAAATATATCACTCCAATCGGAAGAAAAGGTATAACATCTTTTAGCTCAAGTTCTTCTATTCAATCTCCTAAGTTTGAAAATGATGATAAGAAAGTCAATGACCTTTTTCATATAAGGTTTGTAGCGATTCATACAAAGGTAGATACTTTATTTGATAGTGGGTCCTAAATTATTTTTATTTTAGAAACAATTGTTAACAAGTTGGGATTAAACACTAAACCTCATGTGAAGACTTACCCTTTGGGTTGGGTACAAAAGGACACTCAATCACAAGTCACTAAACAATGTAAACTTAAATTTACAATTAATTCCAATTTTTTTTTAAAAGTTGTAATAGATGTTGTCCCTCTTGACATATGTAGAATAGTGTTGGGTATCCCATAGCTATATGAAAGAAAGTCATATTTTATCATGAAGAAAATAAGTATAATATTTTCAAGGACAAGGTTGAATATATTGTTAGAGCTCATTCAATGAAGAACAAGTTTTCTTTGGTAAGTGTAGGAAAAATTAAGCGACTTATGAATGTTAGTAATTATTTTGTTCTTATGATTATTAAACCCAAAGAGGAATATGTATGAGGTTATGATCTAGATCATAAGCATGAATTATTTTAAATCATTTCTAATTATTGTGGGTTGTTTCAAGAACCTAAGGGGTTTCCTCCCAAGAGGGATATTGAACATGAGATTTATTTGCAACACAATCCTCTTCTTCCTAACATTGGTATGTAGGTTTCATATGTGATAGAGAATGCACACATAAAAAAAATTAGGTTTAGGAGTTGCTCAAGAAGGGAGTCATAAGGCCGAGTACTTCTCCATGTGGATCTTTGATTTTTTTTATCCTAATAAAGATGGAACATGGAGGATGTGTGTTGGAATCTGAGCATTGAACAAGATCATTGTAACATATCAATACCCTCTTCCTATAATTGATTAATTATTGGATCAATTGAAAAGTGTTGTCAATTTTTCTAAGTTGGATTTAAAAATTGGTTTCCATTATATATGACTACAAAGAAGGACATGTGGAAAAATGATTTTAAGATCAAGTATGGGTTGTTTAGATGGTTAGTGATTCCATTCGTGCTATGCCATTCTCCTATGACATTTATATGATTGATGAATGAATTTTCAGACACTTTATTCATGATATTGTCATTGTATATTTTAGATGCCATTTTGGTTTTAAGTCATAGTTTGATGGATCATGTAATCCATGTTAAAAAAAGTACGTTCAATGTATTGAAAAGGGAGAAATTATGTGTAAACTTGTCTAAATGTGAGTTTGTCAAGATCTATCTAGTGTTCTTGGGTTATGTTGTAGGGGATTGATAGTTGAAGGTAGATCCATCTAAGGTGGAATTAATCTTAAATTGTCCCAAGTGAAGTACTATGATGGACGTAAGAAGCTTCCTAGGGGATATATAGTATTGGAGGAAATTTATTGCTAGGTTATCATACATAACATCTCCTTTGCATTCATTAACTAGTGTGAAACAAGTCTTTCAATGGGGAGGCAAGCAACGAAAATCGTTCAAGACATTGAAAGAGAAGTTAAGCACAACACCATTTTTTACTTTTCCACATTTCCAACAACCATTTGAGATATAGACCGATGCAAATGGATATGCCATGGAAGTAGTCTTGCTGCAATAAGTTAAACCTGTTTGTTACCATTTTGAAACATTTACACAAGAAATAATTAACTATTCAACTTAAGATAAGAAATTGTATGCCTTAATAAAAAGTGACAACAAATGGAAGAATTGCTAGATGGAAAAGGAAACAATAATACATATAGACCATAGACAACCATTGAAAGACATGAGAATTTCTTAGTTTCCCTACACAACCATTAGACCAAATCCAATGTTGTTCCATCTATATGTTGTTATTCTTTAAGTGATTGTAGAACAATTCAAAGTTGTGTTGTACAAAATCCCAACACGTAACACATTCATCACTTATGTATAAGTTATACTGCTTTAATATAACCCTGTTGTCTCCAATATATTCCCCATGTATGTAGGTAATATTTACCATTATGTTAACTTTGTCTGAGTGATAATATTGACATTGAATTGCATTCTATAGTTGAAGAGTGTTATTTTCAACAAAATTGACCACTAATAAGTTAGTCCCAATAGGAAATGTATCCTTGCACATTCTAGAGTGATCATCTTTCCAACAAGCCACATGTAGATGATTTTCATACTTTTACACTTTTCAAAAGAATCCCTCCATGAATTCACAACCATGCACCTGGTAGATAAAAAATAAAGACATATATCAATAGATTTTTAAATATGAAATTGCAATCTGAAGAAAAAATAGTATTCAAGTACTGATTACTAACCTTATAAGTGTCCAATTGTATTTTTTTTCTTTCATTCAATCAATCAATATCATGTATGACATATTTGGATGATTGGAAGTTCACCTCTTGCCTCCAAAGTTCATGCTCATCATTCATATGTATGAATTTGTCCAATAATGTCATTCCACCACACCATGAACATGTACCATCTACACAATATTTTTGTTAAGATGTGCAACCTCCTATCCTTCAAACATGCAATTGTATGAATAAAGTCTCTAGATGACATCAACAACAATGTAGCTCAGTATTCCTACACAAGAGTGTTATACAATACACACAATGTGTGTGTGTGTGTGTGATAATAATAACCATACGTAATGTCGTATCAACAACAACATGGATTAAAAGTTGTGTTTATTTTAATGTACCATGCTTTGTATTTCTCAAAGGATCTTTGGCATGAGTTAAGTTCATTATGTTCATTCCTAAATATCTCATATTTTTTTTTCATGTTAAGAAAATGTTTAATATACAGTTCATGATCCATTGAACCCCTTCTCAATTTTAGTACATCTATTTGGTTCGAAGAAGGTCTAGCGTTGTCATTGTTAAAGTATTGTAACTGTGGAAAATATTCTAGATGTATTGATTGTATTCCTCCTTCGGGAGATAAGTATGCTCTTGTTAGTATCATTGAAAGAATCTATGTAAACTTCTTGAGTTAATTCAAGTCAACAGTACCCAAGTGTCAATATAATAAATGTTATTTGTGGTGTCCATTTGGACAAGTGGGCCCAATCAGTTAGAGAAGTTGAACCTGTTAGGTTAGAGGTCAATTCAACTGAAGAATATAAATAGGAAGGTGCTCCCATTCATTTGTACTCACTCACTCAAGTTGTTTTGCAAGATAAAGAAAAATTAGTGCGCAAGAAACAAGAGAGAAGCAGTTGTTTGGGTTTTAAACTACTGAGGTTGAGTTCTATAATGGGGAAGTTTTGTAGGGTTTTCTCCCTTATGGTTTCCCCAAGAAAAATATTTGCTTCTTGTGTTCTTGTGTTTCTATGCTTGTTGTTCTTTCAGTGATCCACTAGTTATTATTTGTTTTAAGATATCATATAAGCAAATAAAAAAAATCAACATGGT
This sequence comes from Pseudotsuga menziesii, assembly GCA_001517045.1. NCBI lineage: Eukaryota > Viridiplantae > Streptophyta > Pinopsida > Pinales > Pinaceae > Pseudotsuga > Pseudotsuga menziesii. Next base: position 218,107 of record LPNX010204719.1, on the reverse strand, counting down.
GTCAGAGCCACCATGAAAGGAAGCATTGCAAACTTAAGGTTTCATTATTCCTAATAAATCCCTTGACATATAAACCATAAAGGAGGGCCCTCCTAACTCTCCCCTGAAGAGTGCATAGTTATATTAAGACAAAACTAAATTCCAAGAATTTTCAATTTTGGATCGATTAATTTTGTCAGGACAAACTAAGGCTTCAGTTTTCCTGAGGTTTCATCATCAATATCAAAAAATGGAATATACAGTCTACCTCTCCCTAAGGATGTGCATATTTTCTACCATTCATCTCCATGCGTGATCCCAACTGAAAAATTAGGGTTTCTGCTTCGAACCCTAGGTCATTGAGAAGGAGGTAAGTTACGAGTTGTTTTCTTCAAGTAAGTATCATTCCTCCTTATTACATTTGAATTTATCAGTATTCTAAATATGACAAAGAATATTAGGCTAGATGAAAAGGTTGAAGGTGCTGAAAAATGCATAGCATGGAACTACATGATCATGCTCATCCTTCAAGAGAATGATTGAGATAAGTTTGTGAAAGAGAAAGTGAAAGATCCAGGAGAAGGTGAAGCCAAGTCCAAGAATAAGAAGGATATGATCATAGCTAAAAGGATCATATCTAATTCCATGAAATATAGCTTAATTCCTCAAGTATCTTCAAGGGAGACTTCAAAAGAAATGTTTGATGCTCTATCGGGTCTATTTGAAGGAAGAAACATTAATAGGAAAATGACACTACGTAATCAACTCATAAGTGTAACAGCACAAATGTTAGAGACCATGTAGTCTTACTTTACAAGAATATCTCAAATCAAGGATAATCTAAAATCCAATGATGTAATGGTTGAAGAAGAAGGTACTGTAATGGCGAAATTAATTGGTCTTCCAAGAGATTGGTAATCCTATATTTGAGGAATTTATTCAAGAAGGAAACTAACCAAATTCTGAAAATTGCAGGAAGAATGTGTTCAATAAGAAGAAAGGATAGCATATAGAGAATAAAACCTAAATGACAAAGAGGATCAAGCCTTGATAGCCCACACCAAAGGAAAAAGGAAGAGTCATGAACATCCTCCTAAGACTCAAGGGTTTAAAAGACCCAAGAGAGACTTTTGAAATTTTGGGTGCTTCACTTGTCATAAGTTAGGACACATTTCCATCAACTGTCCCATAAAAGAAGAAAGGATAAAAAAGATGAGAAGGTTTGAGTTCCATGCTGCTAAAGATAGTGATCAAGAGGTTGAAGAGGAAATAAACAAGGATGAAGACTCTAGTGGATAATATGTTTTAATCTCTTCTCTAACATGATCAACCTCACCATGAAATGACACCTGGTTAGTTGATATTGGTGCCTCCAATCACATGACTGGTCACAAGGAATCACCCTCATTCCTTGGACCAAAGAAATATCTACACAATGTAATGCTTGGAGATGATTCCCAATATCCCATTAAAGAACTATAAGGAGAATCCTATAAATTGAATTCTGGAAAGCCTATGAAAATGAAAGATGTTTTGTATGTCCCAGGACTAAAGACGAATCTTCTTTCCATTTCATCCTTAGAAAATAAAGGCTTCATAGTTGCTTTTGTGGATGGAAACTTCCTAATTTGGAAAAAAATATAAAACCATGATGGTGCAATAGAGATTGTAGTTGAAGAAGGATGACTCTACAAATTGAAGGGACATACATATTCAGCATTAGCAATGAGTACTGTTATCACCCTGTAATTTTCCTATGGTTGTGGTAGGAAGTCATAGGGTAACCATTTCAAACCAATATTTAAACTATAGTCTAGACTTATAGTTAGAGTGTTAGAATAATCAACCCATAGTTAGCTACCTTAGACATTAATTAATCCATTTTTGTCTTATTTTCCTACTTTCCAATATTCCACTCTATGCAAGTTTTCTTCCACATGTCCTAGAAGTCAAACTTGCTAAAAATGAGTCATGGAGTGGTTGGGAAACCTTATGGAATCCATATTTAGCATATCTAATTTATTCCAAATCATCCCTAGTGCATGTTTACTTTTTCTGCTTTATTCCCTACTTTACTGAGTTTTATGGCAAAAGGGAAAGTAAGACTAGGTGCAGTTGACTTGTTTTTTTCCCTCATCATCCTCCATTCTTTTATCCTAATAAAATATTGTATGAGTTGTATTTCCACCACCTATGAGCTTGCCTACATGACTTTGCCAATTTGTGAGCTCTTAGGCAGATTTGGAAATTGCTTTATGCACCTATGGGGGATTTGACTAGATTTAGTAACCCTACTTTTGACTATTTCGAATGGAATCTTTATGCATTTGAATCTTCCATGTAATTATTTATTGTATAAGCCTATGAATTCACAAGTTTGGATACTGTACACTTATTCAATACATATTAGTGTTATGCTCCAATTTCAGTCTCTGTGTGTAAATTTGCATGTTTGATTAGTAATTTTGTGAGTGCAATTGATCTATCACCTGGGTTCAATTTCCACATAGAGAGGGCTCTACCTTGTAATAGAAACATTCACATACACATTTATATTTAAACAAGCAGTTAGAAGGATATATTCTAATGGTAACAGGATAATTGCAGATTTAAAGATGGTAAAATAGACATACAAGACAAACCATTGGGAAATGGAGTCAAAACCTGAAACAGTTAAGGACTTACAAAAAATAATAACCAACAATAACCTTCATAGTATGATGCCAAATAGGAATCACTATTCAGCAAAATATCTTTGAACAGATGGCAGGGGAAAAAGAGAAGAAGCTCAATGTAACAGGAGGCACCTATCTGGGGATTAGTCTCCTGAAAACACATTTAGAAGAATAAAGAAAAGATTATAGTAACTAAAATGGAGCATAGAATATGAATTCCAAAACATTTACTAGAAACACATAAACAAATGCTTGATCTAATCTAAAGAGTGTTTGAAAGGGAGCGAATTCCTCACATACAACTAGAAATGCATTAAAAGAAGATACACATACAACAAAATGAAGTTTAAAAAGGAAAAAGAGACTGAACAGTGAACACCATGATGAATCTTAGACGTTCAAGCTATGATTTCATTAATTCTCCCAAGAAAATGATAGAGATACAAAACACAAGTGCCGAGGCTTCTAAATGAAACTTCCAACCCTTTCTTCCTCTTTTGAGGGTATATTTATAGTGTAAACAAACTCTCAAGACCAACCTCGAAACAAACCCAAAGACATATTATAGAGATTGGGGATCAAACCTACACATATAAAATCCTAATAACTTATGATCTCATATATTCGCCATGATCGCAAAAATTAAAACAGGAAACCACGCTCAAATGTGCATGGTGGATTAAAAAAAACACTAACAACAGGAACCCATATTTGCTCGCTGAAAATGACAGTCTTCAACATTTTTATTCATACTGATGCCTTCAACCAGCGAAATCAATCTGCAACATTGGTCTTAGCCAGAAACATTATCTAACATCGATCTAGCTCTATGGAAAGAAAAGTTTTGCTCTTTTTATAACCAAAATTTTGTGTTTTCTAGCTTCCGACTTTCAAATTTTTCTTTCTACTGGGGGGTCAATCTAGACCATTGAACTAAGATGTAGAATTTTTCTATACCTTCAATTTGAGATCAAATATGTGGGCTGTGGAAAATGGGACGCGGGATTTCAACCTTTTCTACCACCATGTTTTTCCCTTCTTCCTTCCCTTCCCCGCACTTTTCTGGAAAGCAGAAAATAAAACTTTATCTTTTTGTGAAAGGAGAAACTGACTTTTTCGCTTCCTCCTTTTCCCCTCCATCTTTCCTCCCCCTCACTTTTCCTGAAAGTGGAAAATATAATTTTAAATTTGTCATGCCAAAATTATTAAATCTTTCGCTTTTTTATCTCCACCCCTCTTCCTTCTTATGGGCCCTTGATCTGGGCAAAATCGATCAGAACCGTAGCTCTAGCGTACTATAGAAAACGAAAGTTGTTTTTTCCCAGTTTTTGCAACCCGGAAATTTTACCTTTTATGCTTCTGACTTTTTGCTTCTGCCTTTTTCTTTCCACAATGTTGATCTAGGTGGAAATGATCTGAGTGGTAGATCTGACAGATCATGGAAGGAAAAAATCAAGATTTGAATTTTCTGTGAAGTTTGATTTTGATATTTCTGCTCCCATATTTTTGCTTTCGCCTTTCTTTCCACACTGTAGATCTGCATGTGAATTTTCCTGACCATTGGATCCCAGATTGCGAAAGGAGGAAATTGGAATTTTAGCCTTTTATAACCAAAGTTTTATTTCTCATGATTTCTGATATCTTCCCCTTTGCTATTTTCTATACCGTTGATCTGGGCAGAAACTCTCTAAGCCATCGATATTGAATTGAGGAAGGAGGAAGTTGGGATTCTACTTTCTATAATCAAATTCCTACCTCTTGGGCACTTCCTCTCTCAATTCTCCTTGGTGGAAATGATTTTTGGGCCCTTTGATATTATCTGTGATACATCAGGTCCATCGATTCTGGTCCTCCTTTAACCTTGATTGGATTTTTCTTGCTTGGGAACATTTCCAAGGTCGCGGTTGAGGATTTTTTAACTATCTTGACACCTTCAACCAGGGATGGATCCTTCAAAACTTGCTCAACACTTGATCAGGTTATATATTACAAAACAATTTCTTGACCCTAGCCCTCATTTTTTATTGGTTTAGACCTTTGCAGGGGTATTAGTGCAGATTCCTTATGTAGAAATATTCAAAATTTAGCACAGGTTCTAACATCGGCTCCAACTTAGGGATGGTACCCTCCCTGTGAGGTAGCAAAGAACCACATAGACCACATTCCTGCAACTTCAAATTTTCTTGAAAAATAAAACTAAATGACAGCCCCTGTTGGAGACCTTACTTCCTTCACCTCGAGATTTAAGTGTGATAGGGGGCCTATACACACATGCAATGTTAAAATAAAATGGTATATACAATGACAATGGAGCTGAAATTACTTTTACAAAATATAATATTTGAGGATACTCCCATTTGCAGGAGCTCTAGATACTAGAACTCCCTCAATATCATCCAAAAGTAGGCATTATTTCCTCTGAAGGATGAAATTTTACATGGGCCTTTCCATAGGTGATCAAACTTGTCGTGCTTCCCCTTTTCCTTGTGTGGTGCATCCCACTACAAAAATACATCTCCCAAATGGAAATCATCAGGCTTAGTCTTTCTATCGAACATTTCTTTCATTTTTTCCTAAACTTCTGGGTTTTTTCAAATAACTGCTCCCTCTACTGTTTTAGTTCAATCAACCGATACATCCTTCTTTGGGTTCTATGTGACTCCATTTTCTCTTCCTTTAGTATTTTCAGCACTGGCAAGCTCAAGGAACTAGGAAAAATCACTTCAGATCCATAAACCAGCTGGAAATGTGAGGTTCCTATAGACTTCTTCACACTAACTATGTCATCCCACAAATCATGGATTAGCTTTGTGTGTCGGGCATTCTTTTTATCCTACAACAGCTTCTTGATGATTCTCATGAGGATCTTGTTTGAATATTCTTCCAGCCCATTTCCCTGAGGGTAGTAGACTATGGAATGTCCTAGCTATATGTGATATTTGGAACACAGCTCAACCATTTTCTTTGACTAGAAAGAAGGAGAATTATCAATGATTATCTTGATAGGAATCCCAAATCTTGACAGAATATGCTCCTCCATAAACTACATGATCACTATTTCAGTAGCGTTTCTTGTGGGGATGGCCTCAATCCATTTACCGAAGTAGTCATTGGCAGTGAGGATCCACCTGTGTTGTCTTGAGGAATGCAGATTTATTTCTTCGATGAAATATAGCCCCCATTACTCCAAAGAGGATTCAACTTTAATGGGTTTCAAAGGAAATGGTAATAGCTACGTTCTCCCCTCAAAGGTATGAAATTTGTGGCAAAAAACAACTTTCCTATGAGTATTAGAGAAGATGGTGGGCCAATAAAACCATGCCCTCATGGTTTTGTTTATAGTGGCTTTCCAATAGTGATGGCTTCCACATTCTCCTACATGGAATTCCTCGATGAGCCTCTTTGCCTCCTACTCATCTACATAGTTCACCAGCACTCCTCTTAGCTCTTTCCAATACAATTTTCCCTCCAAGATGCAAAACCTGGATGATTTTTGTTTGAGAAATATGGCCCTTGTCTTGTCCATACCCTGTGGGGCCTGCAGATGTTGTAACACAAAAATGATATCAGTGTACCAAGGGGATGACTTAAAATGCTCACCTATTGGGGGACTTTGTTATCCCTAAGGGTTGTTCTCTTCTACTGATAATTCAACACTCATGTGCATGCTGATATTAGAGGAAATTTCAACTCAAAATGGGCCTCATGAGGAAAATTAATAAAATAATAAAATAATATTTATTAATTTTGGAGGAAGAAAAGAAAAAACTACTTTCTTGTTTGTATTTTTGACATATCTCCCTGTGTTTTTACTCAGATTTTGATCAGGAGAGCTCAATGGATTCAGAATTAAATTATGCATCCAACGAGTACCCACTCGGCATACTTTTGATAGGCCCTGTCACCCCCAAAAAAAGAAATACCTGAAAAAATGTGATGATGATGTCATCATCACATTTTTTCAGGTATTTCTTTTTTTGGGGTAACGGGGCCCGTCAAAAGTATACCAAGTGGGTACTCGTTTGATACAAAATTTAATTCTACATCCAACTATTGATGTATTTGTAACTTCTAAATTTATTCATCTATGTATCTTATGTATTGTAACCCGATGTTTATCCCGGGATGTATCTATAATGTAATTGAGTCATGTTTTCATGCCCCAATGTTCCGATCGGGAGGATCAATAATGTAAAGAAGTCATGTCAAGTCATTGTTGGAAACCCTCCAATTTTCTAGGGGTTAAATTCCCCACAGTTTCGGGGCACTAGGGTTATTATACTCTACTAGTAGAGGTCGGCCCTAGTAGCGTTTTTAGTCATGCCGTGATTAGTATAAATAAAGAGTTGGACTCTCTATTTAGTACACATCACAAACACACTCAAGTGTAGAGAATAGTTGAGGAAGGAGAAGGCATTGGGGCTAGATAAGAAGAAGGTTACTACTGTCAGGTGATCACTTACTGTTTTGAGCTTTTACTATTTTGGTGCTGATTCTATCTCTGAGGAAGTTGTGGGGTTTTCTCCATTTATGGTTTCCCCAAGGAAAAACACTGTGTTGATTATCTCTTGTGTTTGATTGTTGTACTTATTATTCTCTAAGTTAAAGATCCTAATAATGCTAGCTTAATGTTGAAAAGCTAACATGGTTTCAGAGCTAACCTGAGAAGAAGACACTGTGCACCTGTGGAAACTAGGGATTCCTATTTTGTGGATCTCTCTCCATATATTTTCAGCAAAAGTAGGGTGGAATAACTCTCCTCCCTAGGGCGAATATTTCAGTCGAAGCAGAATCCAATTTTGAGGTTTTTTAGTTTTGGAGCTCACACTGCTGCCAAAAATTAGGGCTTTTCACAGAAGAGGAATTTTTCAGTGACCACAGGCCTGGATTGATATCCTCCCCAAAATAAAAGTTAGGGATAAATTTCAGGGCATTTGGGTGGATAGAACTCTCGAAAAGAAAAACCCTAATTTGCTCCTGATCCAGTACTTCGTGATTTCAGCTCCATGTCCAAATCTGACATCTTGACCTGGTAAGATCTAAATATTTTATATTTCCATTTGAGGTTCTTAGTTTAACATTTCTCATCATACCAAGATTGATGGAAAGCTTGAGGGAGCTGATAAATTTCGATCCTGAAAGTATAGGATCTCCCTGGTCTTGGAAGAAAATGATTTGGACACCTACATCCATGAGGAGATTCCAGTTCCAGAGGGAGATGAGGCAAAGGCCTTGCACAAGAAGAATTTGGTTATGGAAAAGAGGATCATTTCTGATTCTATCAAGGATCACCTTATCCCACAGGTGTCCCCTTTGAAGACACCTAAAGCTATGTTTGATGCCCTAACCAAATTGTTTGAAGGGAAGAACATAAACCAGAAGATGACCTTGAGGAACCAACTAAAGAATGTGAGGATTCAGAATGCAAAGACCATCCAGTCTTACTTCACAAGGGTTTCTCAGATCAAGGAACAATTACAGGCTATAGATGAAGTGGAGAATGCAAAAATTGTGATGACAACACTGAATGGCCTTCCTAGGTCATGGGATTCATTCATCCAAGGAATTTGTTCCAGAAAGAAGTTAGTCAAATTCAGGAGACTATGGGAAGAATGTTCTCAAGAAGAAGCTCAGATAGCAGCTTGACAAGAGAATATGGGAAGTGAAGATCAATCTCTCACAATTCACTCCAAGAAAGGAAGAAGAAGATCTCATCACTCCAAAGGTAAGGATCCTCATCATAGAGATAACAAGAGAAGGGACCTATCTAAAATGAGATGTTATATGTGTGATGAAAGAGGAAACTTTGCAAAATACTGTCCTAAGAACAATGTTCACTCTCATAAGAAGAAGGGGAACAAGAGAAGACATCATGATCATGCTACAGAGGATGATGAACCATCCAAGAAAAGAACCAGATATGAAAGTGAAAGTTCTTCTAGTGAAGATGAATATGTTTTGATTTCCTCTCTTACGGGAAACATTACTCATGGAAGCACTAATTGGCTTATAGACAGTGGGGCTTCCAAACATATGACAAGATTCAAGGAATCCATTGTAAAACTTTTAGAACATGAATCACCTGACAAGGTGAAGCTAGGAGATGAGTACCGGTATTCAATAAAAGGTGGTCGGGAATCCTCCTATATGCTAGACTCTAGAAAGTTTATAACAATGAAGGAAGTTTTTTTTGTGCCAGGACTCAAGAAGAACCTCCTCTCCATATCTGCACTAGATGCGAAAGGAATGAGGGTTGCATTCATAGATGGTCAAGTCATCATGTGGCCAAAAGGAAAGACTATCAATGATGCGGTGGTGATTGGAGAACAAGAAAGAGGATCGTACAAACTAAAGGGCCATCTAGAACAAGCATTGGTCAATGACACAGTAGAACCAAGTGAAATTTGGCATAGAAGGCTTGCACATGTGCATTACAGAGTACTGCCAATTGCAGGAAAATTTGTTGAACGTATTTCAAAATTCCAAGCAAAACATGATGGGGTCTACAAAGGATGTGTGAAAGGAAAGAATGCAAAGAAGACATTTCCTAGCAGCGAAAACAAAGCCAAAGGAATCCTAGAAATAATCCACTCCAATGTATGTGGTCCTATGTCATCAAGATCACTAAGAGGGTATGCATATTATGTTTATTTTATTGATGATTTTTCTAGGAAGACATGGGTTTATTTCATGAATAACAAAGACGAAGTATTCAGCAAATTCAAGGAATTCAAAGCCTTGATCGAGAAACACACTGAAAAGAAGATAAATACTTTTTGATCAGACAATGGCAGAGAATTCACTTCGAATGAATTCAAAGAGCTATGCAAAGAATCAGGGATCAAGAGAGAATTTTCCACTCCTTATAATCCACAGTAGAATGGGATTATGGAATGAAAGAACAAAACTATCATGGAAGCTGCAAGAGCTATGCTTCATGATCAAGATCATCCTATGCATCTTTGGGCTGAAGCTTCCAGAACAACAGTGTATGTACAAAACTGTACTCCACATAGAGTACTTGAGAACAATACTCCTTAATAAGTATTTCTCTGATAAGAAACCAGAAGTTAGCCATCTCAGAATATTTGGCTTTCCTGTATATATACACATTCCAAAAGAGAAGAGAACAAAATTAGATCCTTCAGAAAAGAAGGGTATATTTTTGGGATACTCTGAAAGCTCAAAGGTTTATAGAATATATTTCCCAGGATACAAGAATACTGACATCAGCAGGGATGTGACATTTGATGAAGACATAGCTTACAACAAATCCAGAACAAGGCTTGCTAAAGAACTTGAAGAAGCAGAAGCACCCAGAATTCATGAAACAACCATGAATGAAGAAACTCAAGAAGAAGATCAAGATTTTGAAGAACCACAAAGACCTATAGATCCACCTCTACAGAAGAATCCTCATAAGAGGAAACCTACTTGGGTACGTGAAATCATCCAAGGTGTGGAAATATATAGGGCTCCAGAAGAGAATCACAAAGAAAGAAAGAGGACTAGATCCTGCTCCAGGTGTGTAGGTTTGCTATGTGATTTCATTGATAAAGAACTTTCTAGTTAGGAAGAAGTGGCAGAACATAAATAATGGAAGGATGCTATGATCGAAGAGTATCAATTGATCATGAGGAATGATGTTTGGGATATTGTTCCAAGACCAGAAGGGAAGTCAGTTGTAACTTCCAAATGGATCTACAAGATCAAACATGCTGCAGACGGTAGCATTGAAAAATTTAAAGCAAGATTTGTGGCTCATGGTTTTTTCTCAAAAGCAAGGAATAGATTATGAAGAAATCCTTGCACCTGTAGCCAGATACACTTCCATTAGATCAGTACTTGCTCTAGCTACAGTGATGAAATGAAAGATACACTAGATGGATGTCAATACTACTTTCGTGAATAGTGTAGTGGAAGAGGAAGTGTATGTAGAACAACCACTTGGTTTTGAGACTCATGACAGGAAGTCTCATGTGTGCATATTGAAGAAAGCCCTGTATGGTTTGAAACAGGCACCCTAAACCTGGTATGATAGAATTGACAGCTTTCTATCCAGTTTGGGCTTTAGCAAGAGTAAAGCAGATTCCAACCTTTACCAGAAGGTTGAAGATGGAAACCTAGTGATGCTTCTACTATATGTAGATGATATATTTGTGATAGGAATGGATGGATTGATTGTTGATATGAAGAGAAATATTGCTTTCGAGTTCAAAATGAAGGACTTGGGGATGATGCATTATTTTATAGGTATGGAGGTGTGGTAGAGCATGGATCGAATCTTCCTTGGACAAGGGAAGTATGTAGTAGAGATCCTGAATAGGTTTGGGAAGATGGACTGCAAGGATATGGCCACACCTATGGAATTGAACCTGAAGCTATTGAATGATGCTTCATCAGAGTCAATTGATGCTATGATGTTTTGTCAGATGATTGGGTCCTTGATGTACTTGATGAACATAAGACCAGATATTTGCTTTGATGTGAACACCTTGAGCGAGTTCCTGACAGATCCGAGACATGTTCACTTGATTGTTGCAAAGCATATTCTGAGGTACCTGAAGGGTACATTTAATTATGGGCTCAAGTACGATGCAAATTAGAATATTAACCTAGAGGGTTATGTTGATTCAGATTGTGTAGGAAGTGCCATCAATAGGAAGAGCACTTCAGGGTGTTGCTTTAGTATGGGATTAGGTGTGATCTCATGGTTTAGCAAGAAGAAATCCTGTGTGGCACTAAGTATAGCTAAAGCAGAGTATGTCACAACTTGTTCAGCTAGTTGTGAGGAAGTATGGTTGAGGAAGCTACTCTCTGATTTATTTGATCTCTAGTTGGATGCTACTTGTATACATTATGAAAACTAGAGTTGCATGAAGCTGTCAGAGAATCCAGTGTTCCATGACACGTCGAAGCATATCAATATCAAGTATCACTATATCAGGGATATGGTGTAGAGGAAAATAGTGAAGCTCCAGTATGTTGCAACAAAGGAACAGATAGCTAATGTATTGATGAAGCCATTGGCTAGGATGAAGTTTGAGTACTTCAGGGAAAATCTTGGTGTTATCCAGATCAAGGTTTCCTCCAAGGGAATGTGATGAGACCCATAGCCATTCTGACATGGTAAGAGGATTGGTTCCTTCCATGGGTGAAAGAGCAGAGCCTTTTTAGCATTGTTGTAGGATGTGTTCCCACATGGATAAATATAAGTGATGATCCTTTCTGATAGGTTTGTGGGATGTGTTCCCTCATGATCGAATGTGAGTGCTGGGCCTTTCTGACATGATTATAGGATTGGTTCCTACATGATCAGATGTGAATGTTGGGCATGCCTTTCTGACGAGTAGGTCAAATGTAAGTGCTGGGTGGGCCATTCTGACAATCAGGTCAGATATAAGTGTTGAAGAATACTTAGATGGAGGCTAGGCCTACAACTAGCATGAAAAAGGGCTGGCTCTGTAGAACTTTGTGTGATGAGAAGAATCATGAGATAGCACCCGTAATGATCCAGTGATGATGATCGAGCAGTGATGATCTAGATCGAGTGATGACCTAGATCCAGTGATGATGTCCAGTGATGATCCAGATCAAGTAATGATCCATATCCAATGACGATGTCCAATGATGATCTAGATCTAGTGATGATGTCCAGTGATTATCTAGATCCAAAGATGAAGATGAATTGAAGACGAAGATTACTTGAACACAAAGATGAATTGAAGAATAAGAAGACCTGAAGATGCAGATGATGAGATGATCCAGAGAAGAAGACCAGTGCTGAAAATTGTGTCGAAAGAATACCTTCCTAGTTAACAGGGAGTGTTGATGTATTTGTAACTTCGGAATGTATTCATCTATGTACCTTATGTATTGTAACCCGATGTTTATTGTGGGATGTATCTATAATGTAATTGAGTCATGTTCTCATGACCTGATGTTCCAATCGAGAGGATCAATAATATAAAAAAGTCATGTCAAGTCATTGTGGGTAACCCTCCAATTGTCTAAGGGTTAAATTCCCCACAGTTCCGGGGCACTAGGGTTATTAGGCTCTCCCAGTAGAGGTCAGCCCTAGTAGGGTTTTTAGTCATGCTAGGATTAGTATAAATAGAGAACTGGACTCTCTATTTAGTACACATCACAAACACACTCAAGTGTAGTACATAGTTGAGGAAGGAGAAGACACTAGGGATAGATAAGAAGACGGTTACTATTGTCGAGATATCACTTACTATTTTGGGATTTTACTATTTTGGTGCTGATTCTATCTCTGAGGAAGTTGTGGGGTTTTCTCCATTTATGGTTTCCCCGAGGAAAAACATTGTGTTCATTGTCTCTTGTGTTTGATTGTTGTACTTGTTATTCTCTCACTTAAATATCCTAAAAATGCTAGCTTAATGTTGAAAAACTAACACGAACGAGCTCTCCTAATAGAAATTTGAGTAAAAACACAAGGAGATATGTCCAAAATACGAACAAAAAAAGTAGTTTTTTTATGATACCTATTCCCAAATTTATATTAAAAAAATGTTTAATAGGTTCTCCCTTTTTGAATTTTAAAGGATTTTGATTGGCTAATACATGATGAAATGAAATTCTTATTATTTTTTAAAGGCCCATTTTAAATTGAAATTTCCTCTAATGTGGCATCATAGTTGGATTAGGACATAAGCTTGGCTAGTTCGATGGCATTTGATTAATTTTCTAGGAATTAGCTCCAGGTCATACTCAAGTAGTATTGCTATCCACTTCTCCCTTCATCCATTAGGATCAGGTTGGGTAAGATTATCCTTTACAGTTTTGGTGGGGACATGAGTGATGAAATGGGAATGCAAGATGTACACTTGGAAAGCCTTTAAGTCCTGCACTAGGGAATAATCTTGTTTATCGAGGATATTATACTTCAGGGGATAATTTCTTAGGGTCTCTCTTTAAAAATCAATGGGTTGTTCATACCCCTCATGAGTCTTCTACAGCAATACGCCTACCACTGTGTGCTTTGACGAAAATGAAAATATGAGGAAGTATTTAGAAGAGTGAGGGATTGCAAGTACTGGTGCTTTAGATATAGCCCACTTGATGTATTCAAAGGATTTCTTGGCTTCAGGATTCCACTTGATTTCTTTATCCTTTCCAATCATATCAGTTATATACTTTACTATTTTGACAAAGGTAGCGATAAATAATGTCAAAAATTTTACCTTCCACAGGAAATACTGAACCTCAACTTTATTCTGAGGAGGTCAATTTTGTTGATTGCCTCAACCCTCTTTATATCTATCATGATTCCTTCATGAGAAACTACATGTCCCAACAACTTCCCTTCATTGATAGAAAAAAATGACTTCTTCAGATTCTGGGAGATGTTGAATGTCCTGCATTTTTGGAACGTTCTCAAGAGGTGTGCAACATGTTCTTCATTAGACTTAGAAAAGATGGTGATGTCATTGAGATAGATGACCATAATTTTGTCCTCTTCATTGGAGAAATCTATGTCCATATCCCATTGGAAAGTGGCTCCTGCATTCATAATCCCAAATGGAATATTAGCATACATGAACATTCCCCTAGGAGTGGTGAACGATGTCTTCTCTTGATCTTTTGGGTGCACCATGATCTGGTTATAATTTGAGAAGCCACCCATAGTGGAGATCCTATGTGAACCCACTACTCTCTATAAGATATGGTCCATTTTTGGAAGTGGGTAATGATCCTTCAAATAAAATCTCTTCAAATTCTTGAACTCGATGTGTATTCTTATTTCCCCATTCTTCTTCCTAACAGGGACCAAATTTTGCACCCAGCATGAGAATTTGAGAGTCGCAATGATTTTGGACTCAAATAACTTCTTCATCTCTTTTTCTATCAGGGGGACCATTTTGGGATTCATTATTCTCAGCTTCTACTTGAAATGCATCTCGTCTTTCTTGATTGGTATGGTATTCTATATTATGCTTGTATCATATGCCTTAAGGTCACTATATCTCCAAGCAAACATATATGAATATTCCTTCATCAGTGAGATGTATTTTTGCTTGGATTTTGATGAGAGGGTTCTTGATATCTTAATGAACTTAGGTTTATATTCTGTCCCAATATTTACACCCTCAACATATTCATAGATTAGGACAAGTGGAAGTTCTTTAGCCACATCATTCAAAATAAAAAGTTTTCTAAGGGAACTAGACCCCTAGGGATAGATTTACCTTTCAACTGCAATATCTCCTTACCACAAAGGTTGTTCACATATCCCTCCTTTCCATCATCCTCCATCAACTCTGGCTCCCAAGCTTCCTCAGTTTCACCTCCATCAACATCTTCAACAAGAGCAATGTCCCCCCTTAGGGTATTTCTTCAGGAGTAATTTTCTCTATTTGCAAATATTTTTGAGTGAGAGTATCCTTCTCTAGAAACTCATTTTCTTCATCAATACTCAATCCATCAAAATCCCCAGTGAGAGTAAGGAACTTTTGGATATACTTGTCATCTTCCAAAACTTGCCATTTTTTCACATTATGAGGGATAAAAGGCCTATTCTAGACCTCAATCTCATATCTTCCATCAGGGTGCATGGGGACCTTGAAACCAGCAGTATAAGTGGAAAGAGAGTTAGCTTTATGATTCTACAATCTATGGATTATATTAAAACTGCACTCTCCAAAGCCTCCTATCAGGTCCTGGGAAGCATTCCTGTAACTTGTCATTCTGGGGTGCCTGACATGATATTCACCTCTCATCTATTTAATGACTAGATCACACTATCCATGTATCATTACCCTTAAGACTTGAAAATCCTTCACGATTTGAATGGCTAACACCATATCCTCATACTCTAGCTCATTATTTGTACAGTCAAAGGAAATTATGTAGGATAATTTCAAAGTTATCCCTCCTAGGGATTTCACCCAAATTCCAACCCATGCCCCTTCTCCATCTATATCCTCCTAAGTGGGTACAAAGGAAACATTCTGGGAACTAAAATGGTTTGTGTCTCCTTCTATAAAGAAGATGGTTGATCCCATCTCAGTATCCAATGCATAGATGGGGTGATTATTTTTCCTTTCAGCACTGGTCAACATGTATGCTATCATTTTCTCCCTAAAGAGCCTCTTATACACTCCAAAGACATGGATGGTGGCATACAACAAATCCATTTGAATAGTTCCTTTAAGTTTGGCTTCCTTAGATCGTGATAACAACATCCCAAACTTTGGAGGGATATCAGCTACAACTATAGCCATGGCCAGGTTCTTGGTAGGGATTTGGGCTAAAGATATGACTAGATATTTGATCAATCCTAAATGTCTAACTTTGCTGGAATCAAAAGAGAAAATATATTTGAAGGTCTTGATCACTTCCAATTCCATTTCTTACATGATTATCCTGGGCATTAGATTATGGGAGGCTCCTGAATCATACATGGCATTATGCAAGATGGCATTGGTAATGTTGAGATTGATATATAAAGAGGGGTATCTTCATCTGTAGAATCTTCAACATGGGGTCCAAAAAGGAAGGTGTGATTATCATCATGAATAATTAGGGATTCTGACATTGCAAAGAATTCTCCTGGAAGCTTCAACATTGTGGCAACTTTAGAATGATATTCATAATTTTTTAACGGCTCAGTGAGAGGGACATATATTTTTATCTTGGTGATTTGAGCCTCCAGACTGAAAGAAGTATGCCCCTGTTCTGAGCCCGTTGGATTATCTTCTTTTTTCTCCTTCCCTTTGGGCTTTGCTACATTCATGGAGGCGTTCTAAGGGGGTGGAATTCGCTTTGGTTTTCTTTTAGAGGCTTTGTTTGTTGTATCCTTATTTTTCACTATAGGAACATCTCTGTTCCTAAGACCAATCTATCTCTGCACCTCCATGAAAGAAAGTTGATATCCCCTCTTGAAATCATCTATTTCCCTAGTGGGAATATTCCCCCTTTCAATACAACCCTTATCATTTTCTTATTTGGTTAGAAAGGTGGAGGTTGAGTCGGTGTCCAGCTGGTGGATTTCATCTTCAACTAGATTTTCACCATTGTGATGCACAATTTTTTTTTGAAATGGAGGTCTGATAGGTGGATTAGGAGGGATTATCTGGTATATCTGCATGTTATGAGGAATTTGTGGCCTTCTAGCATTCTGGTTCCTACTCTGCTTCTCTTTATTTTCCCTGGTAGGTGGTCTCCCATCCATATATAATTTCTCCATCATCTTTTCCACAGCTCTCAGCATCGTGTCTATCCTGGCCTCTTATGAGCTATAGGTAGAGGGTTTTTCATGTTATTTATATTTTCTCCTATATCCTCTTTCTCCTTCCTATCTTCTCCATTATCCCCCATATCTTCTCCATTATCTCTGCTCTCTTATCCGCTTTCCTTCCTCCCTTCTCCATTCTCCTTCGTCCCTTTTCTTCATTCTTGTAGCAGTAAGGTTTACCTCCACCTATATGGCATATTTCATCATAGATTCCAAGTAATATGACCTCCTTTCACTTAGCCACAAGGTAAACTCACTATCAAAAGATTCAACATATTAGAGTTGGGAAGAACCAATGAGAGATTTGAACTGGGCACAGATGGAATTGTATACTATCATAAACCTATTAGAAAACTCTTGGATAAACTCACTCTCCCTTGTCCCCATGGAAAGATATTGAGAGAGATATTTTTTAGGGTTCTTTTGGTATTCCCACTGGTCCTTGAAATCATATTCAAAATATTTATAGATCAGGATAGATTCAATCTAACCTTGGCATCATCATGATCCAGCTCTTCTAGGTATATCCAATCTAAAAACCACCCTAGGCGTTCTTCAGCTGAATAGCCCCTTTCACCATTGAATTGCTTGAGCCTTTGGGAATATCCCAGATGGAGGTCATGAAAGTGGTTGGAAGATGAAGAGGAGTAAATCTATTTTCCATCCTTGGAGGTGTAACAGGGTTTACGGGAAATATTAAGACTGGTGGAAAACAAATTGGTAAGTTGTGAGGAATGTAGCCTGGATATGAAACTGGAAGATGAATGCTGCTTCTTCATGGGAGATGTGGGAGACAGATATGAGGCAACAAATTGCCTTATGACAGTGGAATTTAGTAGGTTTGAATCAGTAGTAAGTGTAGGGCACTCTGGCTCAGGTAGGTGTTGGAAATATTTTTGTAGAGGCTTTGAGGTCAAGGGTGACCAGGAAATGTGGGAAAAATCAAATGGAAAGGTATCAGAAACCTAGTCAGAGATGCTATACTCAAATTTAGTTCTAGGGAAGGTTAGTACAAACTCCTCATCACAATGTTAAAATATATCACTAACAAAAATAACACCTTCGGCAGGGAAGGAGAGATTTATGACTAAACTTTGCATCCTGTTGGCCGTCTAGATCAAAATTTCTGGATCAATTATTACTTGGAAGGATACTGCATCAGGATTTCTCCTCATGTGGGTCCTTTTGGAAGCTAGTATTTCCCAGTGGAGTCAACTTCAAAATTTGTGTGGAGTGCCAAGAGCATGTACAACCAGTATGTGTCTATGACCGTGTAATATCCCGAATTTTGGACCTACCATTTATAGGCATGAGCCTATTAATCATGATGATTATATTGATGTTTTATTTTATATTGGGCCAAAGACCCCACTACATATGAACATAATGATTTATTTTGTATATTGAGTGTCAGACAATTGTTGATGATACATATGGATATATATGATGGTTATGTTGGGCATGGACCCTGAAGCACATGATTGATGAAATGTTTGTTTTGGGTGTGGACTCTGAAGCACATGATCGATGATATGTTTTGTGTTGAGCGAGAGGCTCTGGAGCACATGAGTACTTACATTTCTATTGAGCTTAAAGCTTTGGAACACATGAAAATATAATTGGAAATGTTGGGGATAAGCTCTGGAGCATTCCATGTTGATGTTGAGCATAAGATCTAGGGCATCGGATCTTTGGCCATTGTATTCTTAGGTGTATTGTACAAGTACATCCTAGCATTTAGTGTTGAGCGAGAAGTCTGGAATTGCACTATGTTTGTAACTCCCTGTTATAAGCATTTAGTATGGGCTCTGGTAAATGCTAGGGATTACTGAAAATAATTTAATAACTTCCAAGTGAAAATGACTCGAGAAAAATATTGATCTCATCATAGTTATTTAAAAATTATTAAATGAAATTTCAAATTTCTATATTCTCATCAAGTACTAAAGAGATACCACGTTATACAAGGGAAATCCAAGATGAAAGGTTGTTTAGAGTTTCCTAGCATAGTAGACCTAAGCCATCTACCTACTCGACCTCCATGAGGAAGTGTTGTTAAGTCTAGGGATTATGACACATGATCCCCGAAGGCAAATGTTAACAAGTATTTTAATAGTATGTATTTTATACATAGTATGCATAACAAATTTATAATTGAATAAAGAAAGAAGAGAAGCTCCACTAATTATTATTTATTATTAAAGAATTAATAAATAGTGAAATATCTATGAAAGACTAACTAGGAACTAGTTAATTGTTGCTAGGTTAAGAATTGAAAATTACCCCAGTAAATTAAATAGGGTTAAATCAAGAAATCAAGGATTTCTTGATTTAACTACCCCTTTGACTGAAAAGTATTCCTATAAAGACTCAAGCCAAGAAAAGGCTTGGGGGTTCTGATTTCTGGGAGGAGAATTATTATTCTGCCTATTTTGGCTCTGAAGTTTTTTCTTGGAGAACGTTTCCTGCAAGGAAAAGAGGATTGATTCAGAACTGAACACCAATTAGGAAACCCTACCTTAGGAGCTCTAAGCTACTTGCATGTTGGTGTCCATCTCAGGGAGGGGGGATCCAGATTAGAGCCAAGAATAGTTATGGGTCATGGTTGGGAGGAACGTGGTAGTTCCCAAGTGATTTGCTCATAAAAAATCAGAGGTCACATCTATCTTAAATTCATAATGCTGGTTATTTAAACAGTGTGTAAGTTCAACCATTAAAGGAGATTTAGGAAGATAAATTACAGGTACGAGTTCTTAGTATGTCAAAGTTCATTTCTAGCTTAAATGTTGGCTGCTTTATGTAAAAGATTTATTATATTTTACTAACCCTAGGTAATTAATGTTCTACCTAGATTCCGCTAGGGTCTTTATTTCTCTACAATATTCCTAGGATGGTAAATATTATCGTAGGATGTATATAGCAAGGTTTCCATCTTTAAATTTTGTCTTATGTATTCTTTTAATATTCATAAATTAAAACTATAGACTAGGTAAGTCTAGACCTGCTATTTTATTTTTTATCTATTATTTAAATCTCTACTGACATATTACATTTGTGAGTAGATATATGTTTTAGATTATAGTAGATTTAATCATAGGAGTAAGTTTAAATAAATAAATATACTATATAGTTACCCTAGGGTATTACTTACAACCATAACTATTTTTATAAGATAACTATATATACATATAAACAAGACCTTTCAAGGTCTGTATCCATATTACAAATTACATTAAAAACACTACACATAAATCAAGCAACATTATAAATAATCATAGGAAACATCGTGACCATCCATGTGGTCCTTTGCAATTATCTAATCATAATTCATATAGTGAAATCTGCGATCCTTACTTTTCTATCTATACATAACCATAAATAAAATTACATAAGACAACAACATTTAACTTAGTCAAATTAAAATAATATATCTTATACAGTATAACGTACAATAGTAAAACAAACATCAAATCATATCATAAATTCATATATTGCAACTAGTAATAGGAATCAAATCCGATGTGCATGCAAGCCCAACTTGTTTTATTTATCAAAATATATTCATTACATTACATTTAAAACCCCGTTTCCAATAGAGATCACGACATCGAATCCCATGGATGTCCAAAACCCAAGTAAAAAACACTAATAATAACCATAGTATAATATAGTAAAAAGAATTCCAAATCCTATAATCTTACAGCTCGATGACAAAATAATTTAAAATCCATAGCATAACTATTTGAACAAGAATCAATCCTTTTTATAAACCAATTGTTTATATCGCTATGCACGCCACATTTCACATCAATTGCCATATAATTAAAAACTCCTACGCTAGCAGAGGGGTCGTAAGACCCTGGCTACAGTATGGCCTTGGCCATTTAACATTTTTAATACACATCCCATTATAATATACCCTACTGTAAGTGTTGGACACCATGGTTTCCAACCCAATGGTTTTTCACAAACCATTTTACATAGAACCGAATACCATAAACAATTTAAATACAAGCTATCGCAGCACTGTGGGAGAGGCTCATGCCATTTACATCATGGCCTTTCCCACACTGCCCAATTAGTTACATTCCCCAACTAATCAAATGGCTTTACCAATAGAGTAATCGATTAGGCGAATGCTTCTGCTTTCAAAACACCAACCCCATTAAAATATAGAGCTAAATAAAAATGAAAAGGAAATCGCATACGCCATATAACAAGTTAACCATTACATTTTATAAAACCAATACATATATATATTTACACAGAGATTCCAATGTTTGTACATAGTTTCCATTAAAGGCCGAGGACAAGGTTTTACATAGGCATGCCAATGGGATATGGCACCATTGCAAGCAATGGTGCAGACCATGGCTATAAAATCCCAAAACCAATACATTAACGATTTACATAACCAAAATGGGATCACTTAGAGCTGAATGGCCTAGAAATCGAATCATGGCAAAATGCCCTAACATTAAAAATAACCAAGTATGTATTAATAACCCCGAAGGCAAAATCGATTTCACTACAGCATCAAACCCCAACAAAACAACTAGTCGAAATGTAGCTCTGCCCACAATATTGAAGGGTGACAAGCATAAGCTTGATTAGCAGGCTTATTGTGGCCATGAATGCAACACTTGGATCCAATAGTGTTGTAGCCATGTTGCCCCTCCATTCCTTTCGGCACCTGCAAGCAAAAAACCAAAATGAGGATGAGGAGTATGCCATCCTTACAAACTATAAACCAAACAATGTGCAGGCTTATAAATTCATGCAGGAATACCTCACAATCTAGAGGTCACCTCTATGGCCATCCCTCTACGTAGAGTCAAAATGATTAAACCCCAAATTACAATACAGTTCACATCCATCGTGAGCCAATCCTAAGGGAAGGCCATGGCACACTTTTCAACGAGCATTAAATGCACCAGGCTAGAGTACATTAATGATTTATCAAACCCACTCCCATAATCAAGCCTTGTTACAAGGTATCATTTAATACGACCCTCCATACCAATGCTAAAACCATGGAAATGTATGGTTTATACCATATATCATGTCACCCGAAAATCTAAAGTCAACGTTAACATATTACAAAGCTTGCACTATGATAGTATTACAATAATACTTAGTCATAGGTTGCGCTAGTCCAAAGTGTAAGAACCCTTGCTTAGGTATGTAGATAATGTTTAGTCCATAGGTTTAGAGCTTATGGTTTTAACTAACTTAGTAACAAGGTGTTTAGGCTTAAGCACCATGGCATACAAAGTATGCCATGATAACCACTATGACTAGAAAAATACGAAGGTCTATCCTTCAAACCAACATAATAACTTGCCAAATCAAGAGCATAAGAGATGTTAAAAAGTATAGTAAAAATATACATGGCACAAAAAAGATATTAATGAAATATAGAATGACGAATTTAAAACTATAATGAAGAATAATTAATGTACACGAAATTTGGCCGTAATATCTAAATTGACGATAACAACACTTACCAAGTTATAAAACCAAGTTGATGAGAAACATAATAACTAGCAGCAGGTTATCAATGATCAAGACCATTAACACACTTTACATCCGATCCCATCACAAGTAATCAAATACATAACTAAAAGAGAGAGGTGCCTTAGTTCGATTGAAGTAAGTAAGCCTATGTAACCAAGTAATACCTTACCTCTCAGATTGTCATGGGAGAACTAGTCCCCCCACTCCACCACTTTATTCCCATCAAGAAAGTTAAGTTAGTTTTTATTAAATAAACAAAGTACACATGTGCAAGAGTAAAACAATGATCTATACAATTTATTAATTCACCGACAGTAATAACTAAGATGTACAAATAGTTTAAATAACATAATTAAGATATAAGAAGTAAATAAACTAATAATCATTGAATGTATAAGAGATTAACAAAACAGTAAGAACAGTTATGAAGAGATCAAAAGTATAAGTAGTGCATGTAATTCCGCATGAGTAATAATGATCCCCTTTAGGTATTTTTTCACTAGCCTATAATTTTTTTTTATTCTTAATTTTTGGGGACATTACAGACCGACCACTCAACCAGTTCGTAGAGCTAAACAATGTCATTTCCCAAGGAGATAATTTTGATTACTTCCCCGACAACAACACCAAGATGTTATCACCTTGTAATTTTCCTATGGTTGTGGTAGGAAGTCACAGGGGTAACTGTTTAAAAATTTATCACAAGTGCTAACAAGTACCATTAACCCATGTGAGATATGGAACATAATTCTTTCGCATGTTCACTACAAAGCTCTTCCAATTGTAAGCAAGGTTGTGACTAGTTTACTGAAAATTTAGATAGTTAATGAAGGGGTGTGCAAAGGATGTGCACAAGGGAAGAATACTAAGAATTCATTTCCAAAAAGTGATAGTAAAGAAAAAGGGATATTAGATATTATTCACTTAGATATATGCAGGCCAATGTAAACACTTCATTAAGTGGGTATGCCTACTATGATTATTTCATTGATGAGTGTTCTTGCAAGACTTGGATATCCTTCTTGAAAAAGAAGGATGAAGCGTTTGAAAGATTGAAGGACTTTAAGGCCCTAGTGGAATACCTCTCTCAAAATAAAATAAAGAATCTGAGGTTAGATAATGGAAGAAAATTCACTTACAATGAATTCAAATAAAGTTTACTTATTGAAAGTTCACTTACAATAAAGCTCACCATTCCCTATAATCCACAACAAAATGTTGTTGCTGAAAGAAAGAATAGATCTATCATGGAAGCTGTGAAAGCTATTATACATTATCAATATATTCCAATGTACACATGGGAAGAAGTAACAAGAACAACAATATATTTACAAAATAGAATTTTCCACAGTTTGTTTGGGAATAAAACTCTAGAAGAAATGTTTTTCGGAGAAAAGATAGAGGTAAGTCACCTAAAGATATTTGGTTGAAAAGGACAAATTTAGATCCTTCAAGCCTATCAGGTATTTCTCATAGGGTATAGTGAACAATCA
The DNA here is from genome assembly GCA_001517045.1 of Pseudotsuga menziesii. Lineage (NCBI taxonomy): Eukaryota > Viridiplantae > Streptophyta > Pinopsida > Pinales > Pinaceae > Pseudotsuga > Pseudotsuga menziesii. The sequence continues at coordinate 194,183 of LPNX010204719.1, read as the reverse complement.
AAATCTTATCGGATATATATATTAGGATACCATCAAATTGAACTTAGCAGAGATGTCACATTTGACAAAGATATAACCTTCAGGAAGTCAAATAAAGATAAAGAAGATGAAGAGGAGCATGAAAATACCAAATATGTTGAAATTCCTAAATCATTCAGAAATGAAGAACAAGTCCAGATACAAGAAGAGCATGAGATGACAGAACCTTAGTTACCTGAATATTTACCCAATGAATTGATTTCTCAAAAATGAAAACCTTCCTGGGTTCATGAAATATCCGAAGAAGCAAAAAGACATGGTGTTCCTGAAGGAACCATCAGAGAAAGAAAGAAGGAAAAGTAATACCCTGGATATATGGCTTTGATGTGTGATCTAGTTGATAAAGAACCAACATGTTTTGAAGAAGCAATAAAACAAAAAGAGTGGGATGATCCGATGGTTGATGAATACCAATCCATTATAATGAATAATGTGTGGGAAGTAGTTCCAAGACTGAAAGACAAGTCAGTGGTATCCTCAAAGTGGATATTCAAAACTAAACACTTAGTAGATGGAAGTATAAAAAAGTAGAAGCAGATATTTGTAGCCCGAGGATTCTATGAGAAAGAGGGAATCGATTATGAGGATACCTTTGCACCAGTAGCTAGATACACCTCAATTAGAACTAGCATTTGCTTGGAATCCAACATGAAGTGGAAGCTACATCAAATGGACATGAAGACAACTCTAAATAGTTTGATTGAAGAAGAGGTATATATCCAACAATTGTAAGGGTTCGAGATTAATGATAAAAAAACTCATGTATGTAGAATAAAGAAGGCATTGTGTGGGATAAAGTGAGAACCTAGAGCATGGTATGGTAGGATTGATATATTTTCGATGAGCTTAGGATTTGCTAAAATTAAAGAAGACTCCAATCTATACTATAAGATTGAGGATGATGGGATTATGATTTTAATACTACATGTAGATGATATGTTCTTGACAAAAGTAGGTAAGCCTAGTATCAAATGTAAGAAGAAGCTTGCTGCAGAGTTTGAAATCAAAGACCTTGGAATGATGCATTTCTTTCTAGGTCTTGAAGTATCACAATATCTAGATGAGATTTTCCAAAAACAAGGAAAATATACTATAGAAATATTAAAAATGTTTGGAATGTTAGATTGTAAATCTATGAATACTATGATGACAATATGTATTAAGCTATTGAATGTCAATACTTCGGAAGTAGTTCATTCCACCTTATATAGACATATTATTGGTTCACTGGTGTATTTAACCAATAGAAGACCAGATATATGTTTTGCAGTAAAAACCTTAAGTTAGTAAATGGTGAATCCTAGAGACATTCACTTTATTGGGGAAAAACATGTGATGAGGTATCTAAAGGGAACTTTAGATTATTGGATTAGATATGCATCTAGTGGAGAGATCAAATTACATGGATGTACATATTCATATGGGGTAAGAACTGCCAAACATAGAAAAATCACATCAAGATGTTATTTTAGTATGGGATTATGCATGATCTCTTGGTTTAGTAGAAAGCATAGTAGTACTGCATTTAGTACGATATAGGATGAATAAATTGTATCATGTTCAACATCTAGCGAAGTAGTATGTCTTCAAAAGATGTTAGCAAGGATATTCGATGGAGAGATATATGCTACTGATATCCTTTGTGATAATCGGACTTGTATTAAGATGACGAAAAATATCATGTTTCATGATAATACAAAGCACATTGAAATCAGATATCAATTATAATATTAAATTAGCAGGCATCTGTGCTAGTGAACACAAACATGTAGTTCAAGAGGTAGGTTCGAGTTTTACCTGATCTGAGGATCCCCACCCAAGAGTAAATGGAGAAATCATTCTGAGAGTAAATGGAGAAAGGAGCTTGAGGATCCCTTCCGAGGAGTAAATGGACAAAGCGGCTTGAGGATCCACCTCCCAAGAGTAAATGGATAAAGGAGCTAAGGATCCCCCTCCCAAGAGTAAATGGAGATAGGATCCTAAAGAAATACTTACTTCTAACTTCAATAGCAAAGAGATGAAGGATGTTTTCGACAAAGAGGCCCCTGAAAGGAGGTTAGTGGTGTCAAAGTTCTATGATTTAGTCCAAAGACTTGCACATAAATAGGAAAGATTGGAGAAAGAGGAGGATCGACACACCATAAAAGTGTTTGACTAGTTCCATGATTTAGTCCAGAGACTTGCACAAAAACATTAAAGAATTGAGAAAAAGGAGGATCAACAAACCATAAAAGTGTTCGACTATGCATGAGATAAGTTGAAATTTCTTTGGCAAGATCTTTCCAAGAATCATATCAGATCCATTCCAGGAGTTGAGGTTGGAGATGTAATCTAGTATCGAAGGTTGCTGAGCATGATAGGCTTCCATATACCTCTACACCGAGGTATATATTATCTAAATCCTGAAGAAACTCGCTACATGGTGCCATTGGCTACGAGCATTGTTATTTCTGTAGCCAATGGCACCATGTAGCTTGTTTATTTAGTATTTAGATAATATATACCTCATTGTATAGGTCTATGCAAGCCTATCATGCTTAACATCTATCAAGATTGGAATACATCTCCAACCTCGACTCCCGGAATGGATTTGATATGATTCTTGGAAAGATATCGCCAAACAAATTTCAACTTATATGATGCATAGTCGAACGATTTTATGGTTTGTCGATCCTCCTCTTTCTCCAATATTTCTTATTTATGTACGAGTCTCTGGACTAAATCACAGAAATATGACACCACTAATCTCCTTTCATGGGCCTCTTTGTAGGAAACATCTCTCAAATCTTTGCTATTGAAGTTGGAAGTAAGTATTTCTTCAGGCTCCTTTCTCCATTTATTCTTGGGAGGGGGATCCTTGACTCCTTTCTCCATTTACACTTGGGCAGGGAATCCTCAAGCTCCTTTGTCCATTTACTCCTAGGCACGGATCCTTAGGCTCCTTTTTCCATTTACTCTCACACTCCTTTCTTCATTTACTCTTCGGGGGGATCCTCAAGTGGGTTCAAACTCGAAATTTCCTCTCGAAGTGGATGTTTCTGTTCCCTCGCATGAATGCCTCCTAATTTATTATTAAATTAGATGCCACATAAGGTCTACATTGGATATTTGGCCAGTCTATGGAAATATTAAATAAAATAGTACTGACGTATTGAATGCAAAGTAGCAACATATATCATACAGTTGAGATTGTGCAATGTTCATAAAAATAGTGAGAGCATATTGAACCCGAGGTAGTGTCGCACATCTAAATAGTGACTTTAGGATAGAAGCATCCACAAACCATCTATTGAGATAGAACATGCTACATCAAAATAGTGACATCCTCATAGAAGCAAAGATATTTGAAAAAAAACATTCGATATAAGAATAATGAAATCTCAACAGAAATGTTGTGCATCATGATAACAAAATCATAAGATAAATTGATAAGGTGGAACGGTACTACAAGGAAAGGAGTTAAACCTTCATTTGCATTCGATGATGAAGAATTAAGGGTGTTGGTGCTTCCTTGTAGTTGGTGCTAAAGAATCCAGTGAATTGAATACCAGGTGTCACATGAATACCTTTGTTTTGATGTATGTAGGTGTGTGGGTAGGCTCTGTTTCCTTGTCAATAAAGAGAGGCAGGGGTCTAGGAATCATGGGATAATATAGTCTAAATCTAGCTAAAAATGATCATCGGTGAATCTTCCAGCTCACCAGGTTTGATGGTAATATAATTTTTGTATCATAAGTAATAGGATGTATTTGTGCTTATTAACAAGAAAAAATGTCACTTCTATTGCTAATTTTGGAGCACTCCTCAAATATGACATATTTATCAAAACAAAAATAAGATGCCTACTTGCTATTCTAAGAGACATTCACTTTATTGGGGAAAAACATGTGATCAAGTATCTAAAGGGAACTTTAGATTATTGGCTCATATATGAATCTAGTGGAGAGATCAAATTACATGGATATATAGATTCAGATTGTGGAAGAATTTCCAAAGATAGAAAAATCACATCACAATGTTGTTTTAGTATGGGATCATGCATGATCTCTTGCTTTAGTAGAAAGCATACCAGTATTGCACTTAGTATGGCATAGGTTGAATATATTGTAGCATGTTCAACATGTATCAAAGTAGTATGGCTTCGAAATATGTTAGCAGGACTCCTAATAAAGACAGAGAGATATATGCTATTGATATCCTTTGTGATAATCAAATTTGTAATAAGATGACGAAAAATATCATGTTTCACGATAAGAAAAAGCACATTGAAATCAGATATCAATTCTAACATTAAATTAGTAGGCATCTGTGCTAGTGAACACAAACATGTAGTTCAAGAGGGAGGTTCAAGTTTGACCCAACCTGAGGATCCCCACCCAAGAGTAAATGGAGAAACCAGTTTGAGAGTAAATAGAGAAAGGAGCCTGAAGAAATACTTATTGCCAACTTCAATAGCAAAGAGATGAAAGATGTTTCCTACAAATATGCCCGTGAAAGGAGGTCAGTGGTGTCAAAGTTCCATGATTTAGTCCATAGACTCGCACATAAACACGAAAGATTGGAGAAAGAGGAGGATTGACAAACCATAAAAATGTTTTCCTATGCATCAGATAAGTTGAAATTTATTTGGAGAGATATTTCCAAGAATCATATCGGATCCATTTCGGGAGTTGAGGTTGGAGATGTATTCCAGTCTCGAAGGCTCTTGAGCATGATAGGCTTGCATAGACCTCTACAAGGATGTATATATTATCTAAATCCTGAAGAAACTGGCTACATGGTGCCATTGGCTACGAGCATTGTTATTCGTGTAGCCAATGGAACCATGTAGCTTTTTTCTTCAGGATTTAGATAATATATAGCTCCTTGTATAGATATATGCAAGCCTATCATGCTTAGGAGCCTTTTAGACTAGAATACATCTCCAACCTCAACTGCCGAAATGGATCCAATATGATTCTTGGAAAGATCTCGTGAAATAAATTTCAACTTATCTGATGCATAGTCGAACACTTTTATTGTTTGTCAATCCTCCTCTTTCTCCAATATTTCCTCTTTTTGTGCGAGTCTCTCCACTAAATAATGGAACTTTGACACCACTGACCTTCTTTCATGGTCCTCTTTGTAGGCAACATATTTAGTCTCTTTGCTATTGAAGTTGGTAGTAATTATTTCTTTAGGCTCGTTTCTCCATTTACTCTTGGGCAAGGGATCCCAGGCTCCTTTCTCCATTTACCCTTGGGTGGGGGATCCTAAAGCTCCTTTCTCCATTTACTCATGGTCAGAGATCCTCAGGCTCCTTTCTCCCTTTACTTTGAGACTCCTTTCATCATTTACTCTTGGGTGGGGATCCTAAGGTTGAATCAAACTCAAACCTCCCTCTTGAAGTGCATGTTTGTGTTCCCTAGAATGGATGCCTACTAATTTATTATTAAATTAGATTCCACATTAGGTCCACATTGAAAATAAATGAAATAATATTGATGTATTGAATGCAAAGTAGCAACATATATCAGACATTCAAGAGTGTGCAATGTTCATAAAAATAGTGATAACATATTGAACCTGAGGTAATGTGGCACATCGAAATAGTAACTTCAGGATAGAAGCATCCACAAACCTTCTATTGAGACAGAACATGCTACATCAAAATAGTGACATCCTCACAAAAGCAAAACTATTTGAAAAAAAACATCCGATATGAGAATAAGGAAATCTTAACAAAAATATTGTGCATCCTGATAACAAAATCATAATAGAAATTGATAATGTGGAATGGTACTGCAAGGAAAGGAGTTAAACCTTCATTTGCATGGGATAATGAAGACTGAAGTGCGTTGGTGCTTCCTTCAAGTTGGTGTTTGAGAATCCAGTTAATTGAATACCAGTGTCAGATGAATACCTTTGTTTTGATCTATGTAAGTGTGTGGGTTGGTCATGTTTCCTTGTCAACAAGGAGAGGCAGGGGTCTGGGAATCAAAGGAGAATATTGTCTAAATCTAGCTAAAAATGATCATGGGTGAATCTTCTAACTGCTAGGTTTGATTGTAATATCATTTTTGTATCATAATTAATAGAATGTATTCCTACTTATTAACAAAAAAAAATGACTTCTATTGCTAATTTTGGAGCACTCCTCAAATATGATAGATTTATCAAAACAAAAATAAGATGCCTACTTCCTCTTCTAAGTCTAATCAGATTGAAACTTTAACAAAAATCCTTCCTGCAAAAAACATTCATCTAACATAAGAACATATTAGACATCACAAAAGAGTTATGTTATCTGATCAAACAAAAAAAAATGAAATAAAAAATATGTGAATGAGTCTTAAATCACTTGTTTGTAAACACAAAAAGAAAAACTATCCTCCAAATGCTTGAAAAGTTTCTTGAGAGATCATAGAGTTACTTACTAGTAGTGGACATAGCTTAAGAAAAATATGGATCAGAAAAGAAATGTGAGATACTATTACCCATTGGCGAAGTGGAAGAATTCTTTTGAGTAGTTTGACAACAATTTAGAAGTTGAGGATAACAAATTAATTTGGACAATTTTTTTTTGCATCAAATAAAAGTGATAAATATTGATATAACTTATGAAGTAAAAAGAATTTTTAAATTGATGAATGTTCAAGAGGTCACAAGAATTGTCATAAGATGTATAGAGTAAAGTGTGCACGAAAGAAGAAGAAAAATAAGCTTGTGCATAAGGGACCACAAATTTTTTAAAATATATGAAGACACTTTATTTAGTATAGATTAACAATTTTGCATATCTAAAGATTGTTATTTAATGTGCAAACATTTTACTTTGATGAACAAAACACATGAAGTCTTCAATAGTTATTAAATTGACAATTGAGAGTTGACTAGGCAACTTGTTCCCTTCCATTATTTTTTATGCAACTAAAAAAAAAATCTATTTTGATATTCCAAAATCAAGTCAAAGATTATATACCTAAAGTTTTAGAACCATTTTAGTTCAGTTTGTTGAGTATGGATAACTCCTCAAATCTGCACATTTGTCCAAAGAAAAATGAATTCTTCCTCTTCTAAATGTAAGCAGATTGAAACTAAAACAAAAAGATATCATTCTATAAGCAATGATCTAACCCAACAACATATGAGAGATCACATGATAGTTATTTTGTCTATTCATAAAAAGAAGGAAATAGAGAATATGGGAACATTAATGTCTTCTAGATCATTTTGTTTGTAAACACAAAAAATAACAACTATCTTCCAAATACTTCTAAAGTGGCTTGAGAGGTCATAGAGCTATTAAGAAGTGGTGGACATAACTGAAGGGATACTATTATCCTTTGATGAGGTGGAAGAATTCATTTGAGAATGTTGAAAAAAATGAAGAATTTGAGGATAGAAAATGAGATTTAGACATATTCTTTTCAAGAAACTAAATTTGATAAAGATGGATATAGCATCCTATGAATTAAACGTAATTGTAAATGAGTTGGAAAGAATTGTAATAAGATGTACTCAATATGGCGGCCAAGAAACAAGATAAAAAAAAAATATTCATCCATGAGGGACCAATTTTCTTACAACATAGATGAACATAAATTCTTTAGTATACAAACAAACAATTTGGCATATCTAAAAATCATTACCTATAGAAGAACTTGTTCTCTTCAATTGTTTTTTATTCACCTAAAAAACAAAACATGTATCTTGATATTGAAAAAATGACTCAAAAATTATATAAAGTCTTGAGTGCTCATGTTCAAATTTGATAGACTAATCAAAACAAAAAAAAGAGAAGTACTTCCTCTTCTAAATATAATCACATTGAAACTTAAACAAAATGCCTTTCTATTGAAAGCACTAATTTAACATAACAACATATACTACATCATGAAAGAGTTAATATGTCTCTTCCAAAAATGAAAGAAATATAAAATATGAGAATATTAAAGTCTTCCACAATGTTGTTTCTAAACAGAACCTAAAGAAGATAAAAAAACACTAAAGAAGATAAAAAACACAGCTATTCTTCTTAGCATTTCCTAGTATAAGATGACTCCTTTGTGAGTCCTTTCTCCTTCTCAAGTGATAGCTTTAAAGATAGTCAGCTTGAGTGAACACAAGATTATCAAATGAATATTTGATCTTTCTTATCCTTTCGAACCAATTTTCTTATAAAGCCAATGTTAGAATTATTTTATCATTTACTGAATGAATAAGCAATTTAAAGTATGGTTAAATATGAATTTCATAAATTCATCTAAGAAGTACAAAATATAATAAGCCCCACAATGGTATCACTATCCACATCCTATCCACAATTTAAAGATATGTTCTATGATTCTCATTGTTATACTAACTCCACAAATATCATCTTGTGATACCCATCAAAATATCCTATAAGAATGTTATCTGGAAATATTTGTGTTGAAATAATTCTAGAAAGTCTAACACTCACTTCTTTTTATAATTCCTTGAACATGGTAGTAATATTTGAGCTGGTGGTAATATTTGGGCCTGACTCTAAGTAATTTTTTTGGGGCATCTTCAAAAATAACATAGTTTTGTAAAGCCACACACCTCAACAAACAAACATTGACAAATATTTATAGCTAATAACAATAATAATACCTGTTTTTTAAGGCTAGAATCAAAGGTTTGAAAGTCCCAATTCTCATAAATATTAAGAGACTGCAATACTTCCTTCCAACAAGTTTAATAAAACTACACTTCACTAGCAAGTGATCTATAGTTTCTTCATCCTTTGAACATATTATACACATATTTGGCCATGGGTTCCTTTTTATAGCTTCATAAGCTTGTTTATAGCTTTATAAGCTATATAGCGTTACCAGATAAAACCAGATTAAACCTGTTTATAGCTTCCTAAGCTAGATACCCATTAGAGATAAAACGATTTCACTCGAATTGTGAAGAATGAACCGATCTAACATTATTTCTAACAAATTCATAAATCATTATAATAACGTATTATGTAAAACCCATCCCTGGAAAAACAAATGTAAAACCCAATGGATATATCTAACACTATTTCTAACAAATTCATAAATCATTATAATAACGTATTATGTAAAACACCATCCCTGAAAAAACAAATGTAAAACCCAAAGAGATAACCATCAAACAGATTACCTGCAAAACCCATACCAAGAAAGATATCACGGGTGGGGGTTGGGTTTGATAAAGAATAGACAGTGTGAGTTCTTGACGCCTCCACCTCTTTCAAGATAAAGTTGCGATCGAGAAGATCATCATTTGTATTGTTCAGAAGATCCGTGTATTATATCTGAAAGTTGATGGATTGGCTCTGAAAGTTGATGGACGGGCTTGGTCGCTGCCGTCTCCAACCTCATAACATCTTCCCCGCTCAAATGGTTCTCAAAGCAATTATGTGAGAAACTCATCCCTGGAGACGGGATTGGGGAGATATCAGATGTAGGGATTGGATCTGAAAGTTGAAGGGAAGGCTTGGTCGCTACCGTCTCCAAGCTCATAAGATCAGCATTTGTATTGTTCAAAAGATGATGAAAAAAATTATCTGAGAAACTCATCCCTGGAGATGAGATTGGTGACATATCAGATCTAGGGATTGGACCTGAAAGTTCATGGGCGCGATGGTTTGCTTGCGTCTCCAAGCTAAAGTTGTTAGGTACAGGTGATTGCAGTGCGGAATAGACTACGTTTGCTGTAGGCTCATTAGTGGGTGGTTATTTGTTGCTGCAAACTCATCAGTGGGTGGTTCTGCAATGACAATTGAAGGAGCCGTTAACGTCTTGTCATTGGCATTATCATCCTTGCTTGCACTTGTGCGCTTTTGCACGAACTCCTTGAAATATTTATTTTCTACTTCAATAGGCTTTGGTGGATGATTATGATAGATAATCACTAGATTTTGGTGAACATCTAAGAATGGGGCACCTTCAACCGCAACATGTGTTTTCACTTTCTTCGATTCTTTGTTGATCATCGACTTGTCTCCAGCCATAGTTGTCCCTAAAATCCTTCCGCTAAAATAACGTCCTCTACTTGATTTGTATACTCTACAATATGTTGGTACTCTCTATCGCTCTTTCGCTCCATATATAGAGAGATCTATGGTAACCCTAAATTTATTATAAACCTTAAGTACGCCCAATTTATTATGAATTTATCCTTTCAGTTACATAGATACGGTCCCATTCAAATATATACAGATCCATGTCACATATCCCATATATTAGGAACCCTAAATATGCTGCATATATTAGGAACCCTAAGCTGTTAAGTCTGCTATGCTTCGGAATAATCGAATTCAACGAGCTGCCCATTTAGATAATTTTATATTTAAATATAACACAATATTCTATCGAGTGGACTGTGGGAAGCGGGCAGGCTGTTGATACCAATCCAAAAAGTGCCCAGTCTGTTAATCTCAATCCGCGTGCAGTTAGTTTGTGTTCCTGTTTCTTGAGGACAACCGATAAAATGTAATTATTACACGAGGACTTCACTTAGTGAACCTCTCACATAGCACGTGCGATCATGGGATATTAAAGAATAACCTTAATTTCAATAGATATTGACCCAAAATCTTTTTGTTAAAACCCCGTCCCAATACTTAAAACCTCCTCCCCACCCCTTTTTATAGCTAAATCCTTATAAACCACCCTACCTAGCCCCACCTTAAACCCCTCATCCCCCAAATACCTGCAATATATTGGTTCAATTTTTTATCATTTTAAAACCCACAATATGAACTAACGTGATAGTATATTGGTCAACAAGTGAAGCCCCCGTGAATTATTATTATATTATTTATGAATCTCTTAGCCACCAGGACGGTTGGACTTTCATTTCATCTCTATTAGTTGGACTTACACAAATTTAACCAAATCACCTATTAAAAATATATAAAGAAAATAATAAATGATATCTACAAACATTATGCAATATATACCTTTAAGCATTTATGATTGCTTGCAATTAAAATTTGAGTTTAAGAACAACTTTCAAAATTCAATGTCACTCAAACTAACTTATAAAAATCATAACAAGTCAAAAATAAGTTTTGAAAAATTCTTTGCTAGTTAATGTAAGAGGGATTTCTCCCTTGCTAAAGGGGGAATGGCTACCTTCCGTCTATAGGACAAAATGATAGGTTCCTATAGGTGAAATGTAGTAAAAAATGACAGAAACGAAAGTAAAACAAAAAGAACAAAAATGAAATGGCTGGAAACCCCTCTACAAACACTGTAGGGTTTATCTAGAGCTACATGCAAACAACATGTTAGAAATCAAAATACCTGCAAAACAAGTTAGGCAATAAACCTGCAAATAAACCATGGATTAGAAAGCAAATAAACTACTAAAACAAATACATAAAATAACACTGCTACACCTTCTTTTTGATGGAATGGGCCACTATGCCCTGGCTTGGAGAAACATCTCTTGGATGGGGGAGCTATGCCTCAATGGAAGATGGAGAAGAGGGAGTATGGGTGGCTTGAGAAACAAAAGGTCTCAAGGCATCCACTGGCACCATAAAAGTATGCAAAGGAGAAGTGTTTTGAGAGTAACCCCCACCCATATATTTATAGTTTTTTTGGGGCTTTTTAGGGTTTTAAGCCAGTGGTTGGGGCTTTAGCCCCTTTTTTGGATTTTTAGCCCTTTCCGCCCTATCTTTAGCTCCTTTTGGGTTTTTTAGCTTCTTTGAGGGGTTTTAGCCCATTTTTGGAGGCTTTAGCCCCTTGGAGAACTATTTAGGCTCTTTTTTTAGGGGTTTTAAGCCCTTTTGCTCATTCTTATGCCTTTTTTAGGGTGTGGAGGTCCAATGGGGTGAAATGAGAGTCCTGCATCGATGTCCTTGGGTGGTGTAGGTCATGTAAAGCTTAGTGAGGGAATTTTTGTGTTAAGAGTTAGCACATGGAAAAAATGCCCCATAACCATCAAAACTTCCTCAAATTCCATTAGTAATGGGAAATGTAGACGAGATTGGCCATAGATTCATAGGTCCACATTGCCATCAATATTTTTTTACAGGATTTAAAAGAAAAAAAATTATTTAACTTTAAAAATGTAGTATTCATTTTCTCAAAAAATATTAACTCATTATGTATAACTTAACTTAACTTACAAGAATCTTAAGAATTTTTTACCTATTTTTATAATAATAATAATAATAATAATAATAGCTATTATTATTATTATTATTATTTATTTTGAAGGTCCGCTCCAAGCTAGACACCAAATTGGTGTGTGGGACCCCCTTGTTTGCTGCTAAAGTTTAGAGAGGTATATAAACACTACCCCCCTCTAGATTTGAACATGTGGCCTCCAAAGAGAAAACACATGCTCTTAACCATTATACCCACTCATTTTTTTATTTTGATAGAGAACTATACTTTTTGTTTGTTTTTATTATAAATTTTTTTCATAATTTATATATATATAAATATTCAAATCCAAAAGTTAATCCAAATATTATGAGGAATTGTAATTCCATCTCCACTATAAGAATTTAGAGAAAAAAATATTTTCTTCAAAGTTATGGTTATTTTAAAATGCTTCACATTATCAAAATTTAAAATAAAGAAAAAGAAGAGCATTGCTAAAGTGTAATTTAATTTTAAAATTAAACTTAGTAAAAATATATACTTAATAAATATTTTTGTTTAAAAAATATTTTTAAGATCTAAAGATTAATATCAACTTAAATTACTATTTTTTAATACTCAAAATAATAACCATGACAAAAATGTGTGCATTATGTTTAATCATCTCTTTGCAATTAGAGTTAATGTTAATATACACAAAAGATAAAAACCATCACAAAATAATGTTCATTCCCTTTTATCCTCGTAATAACCATGAAAAAATTATTTTCATTCTCTTTATCCTCCTCATAATGTGAAAGTAACCATGAAAAAAAAATGATCATTCTCTTTATCCTCATTATAATGTAGATTTTAGTACATATATGGTACAACACTGTAAAATCATTTCTTCTTGGGTTGAATTTATGTTTGTATTAAGGAAACGATTCTATCCTTTGGAAGATACTCAAACATCAATGGTTGCATGGTTACGTCTAAGAGAATTAAAGGGAAAAATGTTCAACCTTATACATAAGAACTTAAGAATAAAACTTTAACATTGGAAATTCCATCACACACTCGTGAAACTCTTTAGTACATTGGTGGTCTGCAATCTTATCTTCATCATACTATTTTAATGTGTAATCCTAATAACATTGATGAAGTGTTAGTACAAGTTACTCACCTTGAAGTTAGCAAGGTGAAACATGGTATGGAGAATGTGTATAAGAAGCCACCAAAGTTCAAGAAGTGGTAGAAAGGAAAACATATGACTAAAAATAGATCTATAGTAAAGAAATAGTTAGATAATCCTACTTGTCCTCATTGCGGTAAAAAATGGCATGTGGAGTCAAATCGTTGGATATTTCATGTTGAGTTTTTACCAAAGATGTTTGAAGACAAGGGGAAGCAAAAGATTGTGTGGTCCTTCATTGGTAGGTTGCCACGCTTTGACATGAAGCTCACTGATGTCGTAAAGGTACTGGTGTAGGAGTTTTGGCATGACAATAGTATACCTTCATCCAACCAAAAATATGTACTAAAATTGAGAAGGGGTTAAAGGGATTGTGAGCCCCAAATTAAACATTTTCTTGACATGACACAAACAAAATTATATTAGAGATTTAGGCATGAACATAATGAACTTGGGCCAAAGATCCTTCAAGAAATGTAAACCATGGTATGTTAAAATAAACACAACTCGTAACACATGTTGTTGTTGATATCACATTGAGTATGGTTATTTTTATGACACATATATACATATATTTTGTGTTTTGCATAACACTCTTATGCAATAATGCTCAACTACATTGCCACCGGCATCATATATAGAGTTTATCCATAACATGTTGTGTAGAAGGACATAAGGTTGCACACTTTATCAAAGGCCTTGTGTATATGGGACATACCTAGGGTGTGGTGGAATGGAATTTTTAGACAAATGCATACATGTCACCGATAAGCATGAAATTGGGAGACATGAAGTGTACTTGTAGTCATTCAAATATGTCACGTATGATATCAGTGGAGGGAATGAAAGAAAACAAATACAATTGGTCACCTCTGAGGTTAGTAACCAATTCCTGAATAGTATTTTTTCCTTCATCTATTGCTACTTCATATATGTAACAACCTATTGATCTGTACATCTTTATTGTTGATCTACCACGTACTGGTATGCAACTTCATGGAGGAATTTTTTTAAAAGACACGACAGTATGTAAAGCATCTACATGTGGATCGTTGGCAAGATGAAAAGTTTAGAGCATGCAAGGATACATTTCCTATTGGAACTATATTATTAGTGGTCTATTTTGTGGAAAACTATACTCTTCAACCACATAACAAGATTCAGAGTCAATATTATCACTCAGACCAGGTCACCATAATGGTCCATATCATCTCATAGACATGGGGAAGATAGTACTTAATAGAAAAATGTTATATTGAAGGGGTATGACTTTTACAAAAGTGATGACAGGTGTCATGACTTGGATTTTGTACAACAAAGCTTTCCATTGTTCTACAAACACTTGGAGGATAACATCATACAAATGGAACAACATTGGATCTGGTCTGATGGTTGTGTGGGGCGATTCAAAAA
>LPNX010204719.1:159632-179224 GCA_001517045.1 Pseudotsuga menziesii | reverse complement strand
TGTGTCTCTTGTCTCTTATGATGTGCTTGTGTTTTATTGTTGTGCTTGTTATTCTCTCAGTGAAAAGATCCTAAGATCATAATGCTAGCTTAAATGTGATAAAAAACTAACAAAAAATTCTTGTTTCTTCCAATGGTTATGTATTCTCCACAAGAGGCACAAGGTGCCACATATTTGGAACTATTTTGAGACTGGACATGGAAAAGGGTAACATGATGGAGTAGGTGCATGCATCAAGACCTCATTACGTAGGAAAGACATAAAATTCACAACTTTTTCTCTCATCCGAGATGAAAAGACCATTATTGAATGGTGTTCTTCAGTGATGGGGTAGGGAGATAGAAGGCACGAAGACCAATCATCTCAAAAAGCAAATGTACATAGATATTTTTTGGAGCTGGTCGATGTAGATCGATCACACCTATATGAGTGCAAGACCATCCAAGGACGTCATGCATTGTATTCAGTTAGGACATTAGACAAAGCTATCGTTGAAATGTGGAAAAGGAAACTCTCTTGTTTTTGTTATCCATGTAGTAGTGGTGAATGGGACAACTACAAATCCATAGATTGGGTTGAAAGAGGGGATCATGTATCACTCCCCATTCCTCAAAAAATAATTGTAGAATTATCCTAGTTGGAGGAGTTCGAGTCGAGTATTTCACATGACTACGACCACATTTGAGATCTCATACAAGCAAGTTCGACTACTATGTTGATATCTTTGAAATGATTCATGACTAGTTGTGTTTAGTTAGCTCACTCCTAGGTCTGCACTTTATTTTATGCAGGGCACATATACAAAGTGATTTCCCCAGGACACAATGAATGGTGCGCTGACTATTGGATGACACATTGACTGGATGGGAAGCAGACCCTAGTTGTCTCATTAAACAACTCTGAGGGTAATTATTTTCCAATTGGGTCAGTGGTTATCAACGCAGAATATTTGACATAGGTTTCCCATGCATGAAAGAAAAAAGGTTATGTATTTGAAGTGTATAGACGGGGCCAAACACTAATTTTATTAATGTAGACCACACAGGTGCATCACTTAGGTGTGTCAACTACGTGCATCCTTTAAAAGTTTGTTAGGTTGTTATGTGGGTAAGGTGCTTTTGTATTCCACTTAGTTGGATTATTTTCTTAGCTATGCTGGGCTCTTATGTGTATTAGGTATGTTCCATATTTGTGAATACAATTTAACATTGTTAATATAACATGTATATGCAATTGGATTGTGGTAAAAAAAAAATTGAAATGTACATTTTTGTCATTATGTAATATTGTAATTGTGCATTGTTCTCAAATTTATAACTGATATCTCCATGCAGTCGTAAAATCTATAAAAAAATCAAGAACATTACACAAAGAAACATTCTTGGCCACACATGTATAATCACACTAAAAAGATTGAACCATGAATATCTCAAGAGCCTTGATATGAAATATTTTTTACATCATGAAAGTTATAATACAAAAATAGAAGTCCCATCTATGGCCTGTCATTGTACATGTATCAAAAAAATCTTTGATGTACAAGTGCAAAAAAAAGTACATCTATCCTCGACTGCGCCCTTGTAGTCTAACTCCATATTGTACATAAAAAATACATATTTTTCTTGTACTAACACATAAAAAATATAACTTTCTCGTGTTTTTCCTGGACCCTGATGGTTGTTTCCTCTTTTGATGACCACTCTACATCTCTGACAACTGTAAATCAATGACAATATTTCTTGATCAAGTAAATGAACTAGTACTCTCCAACAATAACAAAGTTTGAAAATTTAAAATATGACTCAATTGTACATAAAACAAGGACTCACCGCATCTATTGGGGTGTAGGTGCCTCTGGTGTCCTCCTCCTTCCAGAAAGTATCTTTGCAATGCTTCTCTGCGAATAAAAAAAAATATTTCAATTATCTCAAGAATTATCAACATGCAAATGAATGAGAAAGTACTAAACAATTATTTAAAAAATGAACATCTCACCAAAAAAACCATTTCTAGGGGAAGAGGCTAGGACTCTTCAATTGTAATAGGAGCTGTATGTTGAACATCAACCTCAGTTGCATGCACTAATGGACCAACATGTGGATACATTAACCAAATGATAAAATAGTTAGACATCGTGCATGTCCATAAACAACACAAATGATCTGTACAATTACAAATATTCAAGTAGATGTACTTGAGTGTTAATTATCCCTATTGTATATACAGCATTGACCACAACATCAACAACCCCACTAAGGTCTAGCATGGATGACTCTACATCCTGATGCTGTAAAGATGTGAAAATAACATTAAGAAAAAATAATTGCCAAGTGAATTCAAAGCGAACCAACAACTGCGATTAGACATGTGTACATTACCGTGGGATGAGTAAGTTGATCGTCATGCACACCTGCTCTTTTCAAGGAAGAGGGTCGTATGATGTAAAAATCCCCCCTATATCTATTTGGACTATGGGGAGATCCAAACCAAAGAGGCGGTGCAGGGATTTGTGATGATGTCTGCAGTCATAAAGTGCTACCATATTTAGACATGGAGTTGAATGGATGGAATAATATGTACTGAAAAACTAACATGTTGTAATATACTTACCCCTTCCTCGGACATATCTCCCCCATGGGAGTGACCGCTTCCATCAATTTTTTTCCCCTCTTCAGATGTTGATAGCATCTACAAGTTTAAAAACTATAAATATTAGCAAACTATAAAGGAGTGTATAGTAAGAAATTTAAATAATTTGAACAAGATTCATTCATTAACTATGTACTTACATTCTTCAAGTAATCCTAAGTTCCACCTTGGAGTATTTCATTAAGATCAATGTCTCTAGCATCACATTCTAAATGGGGCTCTTGCAACTTCAAAAACTGTAAATATTAGACAGTTTAAAAAATTAATCAAGACTAACACATTCGTTAACATAATGATATGTATTAACAAAATAAAAAAATTTAAATATTACCTTAGAGGTGGTTGTTTGGGCCTTGGGTACAACCACCCCGAGTGCAGTACCACCTCCCTGAGAGGCATCAATCTCCTACAAGAGTAAATATTGCATATATTACAGAGCTTTTAATATGTTACATATAGTACGTAAAAATTAAAAACTGAACAATAATAGAGTTTTAACAATGTCCTTACCTGACCACCAATCATCGTATAGGTACCATGTGTAGGTCAAGGACCATAAAAAGGTTGACCACATGATGTGCAGATGTGTGGCTCACTATGAGACACAAGGGATGTCAGTCTATTCCCATCTGTAGATGTTCCTCGACCACTAGAAGTTGGTGGATGTACCCTAGTAGAGGAAGAGGGTGTTGTCTGGTCAATAGTGTTTTTGTATTGAGAGACCATCTCAGCTAGAGTAAAAAATGTCTCATGTGTTTTGGGAGCCATGTCATGTGTAGGAGGGATGTCTACCCTTAGTAGCTGGGAATGAAGTGCAACTATCTATGGATTCAAATCTCTATTCCTAGCATTGGGTCGGTGTTGGGGCATCCCCTACCAACTTCCTAGAAGCCCAACATGTCAAATTAGTTGACATGTTTCTCCATAACAAACTCTGCATACAACTTTTCGAGGAAGCACAATGGTACTTCCCTATTGTTGTGCGGGGGAATGTCAAATACCATGTACCACCTATCCATCCAATGGTATCTAATGGGTGTAAAGTTGCAGCGCTCAATAGAAATATGTGGCATGGTAATCTCTATAATGTCATCCTTTCAGGCCAGTCTAAACAATGTATAGATGTGTTCTTTTGTTATTTGTAGCTTCTTTACATCATTATAGCTCAACCCATCAGCATACTGTTGTGTTTTCCTCTCCCTGTACAATGTGATGCTATACAAAGCATCATTTGATCTCGCAATCATATCAACAGTAGTCGACAATGAATCTGAAAGGAGTGGCGGATCTCATCTCCACCCCTCCAAGAAGAACCAATCTCTCTCACATGGCCAATAACCCTGAGTATCCAAGCATTGTTATCCATAGTAGCCACTGCAATCATAAATACAAATAAAATATCCTTAGAAATATAAACACATGATTTAATGAAATCTCTAAGCAATGAAAACTGTATAACTAATGTACAACAAATAACAACATAAACTAAATCTATTATGTAAATTTAAAAATTGATCTTGAATTTTACAGTAGAGAACAAACATTTAACATTTTATTCATTTTAAATTTATGTCATAAATTCAAGTATTAATTCCAATTTCCATATGCATGTGTACACAAAATGTCTTATATGCATATGTTGATTGCGTAGCTCCTCTAGCTGATTTTAAGGCTTGGATTATGAATTTTCATTGAAATTGTGAGGTGCTAACTAATTCTCTTGTAGGACCAGCTCCCAGATTGCAGTTAGAGGCAACGACTAGACCCTAGAATAGGTGGCATAATGTGCTATTGATGAATAAAATCCTAGTATAGGAAATGATTTTGTTAGATATGTAATTATTTGTTGTAGCGTGATGTTTTTAGGACTCCAAAGTTTATTTAGCATATCTTTGTTTATATGTAATTTGGTCCATGTATGGATTCCACCTAATGTTATTTTAGTTGTATGCCCTCTTTCTATACACCCATGAGAGACTTTAACTGCACAATTGTGTATAATGGATTTTATGGTTGCAAGGTTTCCACTCGATTATATCATGTATGATAGTATGTGATTGGCATGTTTAATCAAACACATCAACCTACCTATGTATCTTCATGTTCATAGAGCCTATTATTGAAATTCATTATCTTGACCTTAAAAAAAATGTACCCTTCAGTCAAGATGAAATATTTGTTAAAAGCATGGGAAGCTTCTATACCTTAGTTTAACACTTGGATTAGGAAGTTTCATCAAAACTATAAGGTGTTTATTGATGTTCTTAGATGACCAACTTTGATATTTCGGATAGAGGAAAGGGATTTATTATGTTTGTTTATGAATTTTAGGGAATACATGAATTCTACTTGATTTTCTTTTAGTTGTATACATGCTTGCAATATAATTGACAAACTTTGCATATTTGATAATTTTGGTTTGGATTCACAATGATGCTTGCGAATATACATATATGCAGATAGTGAAGTTTCTTTGTTTTTTATGAGTTAATTGGGGTATTAGTTTACATAGGGCATGTAAATTACTTATGCAAATTTGCATATGGAAATAGTGAAATTGATTTGTTTTTATGAGTTAATTGGGGTTTTGGTTTACATTGGCCCATTCCATTGGGGTTTTGGTTTTTGATTGGCCAATTCCATTCACGTTTTTGTTTCCATTAGCCATAAATTAATTTATTTTGGTTTAATTTTCAAATTAGGGAAAACAAATTAATGAATTTAGGAAAAAAATAATGAGAAGAAATGAGGAAAATACCTCACAAAGAAGAGGTGGATCAAAAGGTGGAGGTGGATGGATTTGGTACACATAAAACATGTTCACCCACTCATGTTCTTCTCCATCCAACTGCAACAGTGCTAGGATGTGGCGAAAATGATGGGTTAGACCCGTTTTAAACAAAAATACAAGTTTTACAAAATGGGGCGTGTTTTTGTTCACTAAAATGGAGGCATAATTTACTCTACTATCCTACTTTTCATACCTGTTGGCAGCCTTGGGACTACTAGACTTGGCAGGTTTGGGGTTGCTTGGGATGTTTTCTATTTTATGGATCAAGAGTGATTGGATTCACTCCACCATTGCATCCAAAAGTTCCCTCAACTTTGTACACTCACCCATTTATATTTAGTGGTAATAAAAGTGTACTAGTTTTTCATACTAAAACCAAATGTTTGAAAATCCTAATTTCCATAAATATTAAAAAACTACATTACTTCCTTCTATATAAATTTTGTAAAACTACATTTCACCAACAAATGATTTATAGTTTCTTCATCCATTGAAGCTAGTCTAGAACTAACTTGACCATTTTAAAAACAGATCTTTCAATAAATTCATAAATCATTATAATAATATATCATGTAAAACCCATCCATGAAAAAACATCTATGAAACCTGGAAAGAGATGAAGATTAAAGAGATTACTTGTAAAACCCATCCCATGCAAAATATCATGGGTGGGGGTTGGGACTCATAATCAATGGATGGCGTGGGTTCCTTAGGCCTCCTCTTGGATTTCAGAGATCATGAAATTCATCGCTCATAACATCATCGTTTGTATTGTTCAGAAGCTCTGTGAAACTCATCCCTTGACGTAGGATTGGTGAGATATCATGTTGGGGTTGGCTAGTTGCTGGGTTCTTGAGGCCTCTGCCTGGGTTCAGAAGATCATGGAAGTCATATATCATAAGATGATCATTTCTATTGTTCAGAAGATTTGTGTAACTCATCGCTCAAGACAAGATTGCTGAGATATCATGTGTAGGCATTGGATGTGATAGTTAATGGAGTGGGTGGCTAGTTGCTAAGTTCTTGAGGCCTCTGTCTAGATTTAGAAGATCATGAAAGTCATATCTCATAAGAGCATCATTTGTATTGTTCAGACATTGTGTGTAACTATTTCCTAGAGTCAGGATTGCTGAGATTTCATGTGCACGGATTGGATCTCATAGTTGTTGGATGACATAGCTGGTTGCTGGCATCTCAAACATAAGGTTATTAGTTATAGTTGATGGGGCCTCCAATATAAACTGGGATTGTGGTGCCAAGTAGACACCATTTGCAATCACAGTTGAAAATTCTAATGATGCATCCGAAACATTATTTGGTTGATCCAATGCTATTGCATTATTTGTGTCTAAAGTCCTTCTGCTCTTCTCTTTCTCGCACTTGTCATTGTCATTATCATCCTTGCTTGCACTTGTGTGCTTTTGCACGAACTTATTGAAGTATTTCACTTCTACTTGAATGATCGGAGCAGCTGCCATAGGATTTTTCACTTTATTCGATTCTTTGTTGGTTATGAGCTCATCTCCACCCATGATTGTCACTGAATCCTTTGTCTACGAATGGATATTCTACAATATGTTGGTACTTCATTTATAAAGATCTATGATAACCCAAAATTTATTATAAATCCATTATGAAGTTATTATTTTCAATGAAATCCTTTTGCGTACATATCCAATGCCATACACAAATCCATTACCATTCAGAACCCTAAATATGCAGCACATATTAGGAACCCTAATAAGTTAAGTTTGTTACGCTTATGAATGATCCAATTCATCAAATTTCCCACCTAGATATTTTTTATATAAAATATAATACAATTTCATAAGGAGTGGGAAAGGTGTTAGGCCGTTGATATCAATCAAAGCACCCAATAGGCCGTTGATTCCAATCCATGTGCAATTAGTTGGCGATCCTGTTTCTCTACGACTAATATGCTTTAATTATTAACCCTTTTTATGATCTCTTAGTCGGGAATATAGTTCATGTTTTTTATTTATTTATGAGCAATGAGTTTGTCTATGGGTATTAGGAGAAAAGAGTGGAGGATGATGAGGACAAAAAACAAGTTAACTTCACCTAGTCAAACATTCCCAATTGCCTTAAAACTCAGCAAAAGCAGGCAGTAAAGCAGAAAAAGAAGACATGCGCTAGGAAGTCCAGGAATAAAGCAGAATTGATTCCAAGAGGTTTCCTAAGTGCTCCATGACTCATTTTTCGCATGTTTGACCACTTTGGACATGTGGAGGACAACTTGCATAAGGTGGAATATGGAAACTAGGAAAATAAGACAAAAATGAATTAATTAATGTCTAAGGTAGCTAACTATGGGTTGATTATTATAACACCCCCCCTTAAGCCTCACTTATGAGTAAAATATCAGAAAACTATAGCGCCTAGCAAGAAGGATTAGTCACCCTTTACATACTGTATGTCCATTTAACCAAGGAAAGAGGGAAAAACCCAGTGGGAAAAATCCTCCCTTAAATATGGACAGTAAAACAAAATTTGAAAATATTGTCATCAATCATGCTTCATAGCATGATCAGCAATCCCCAACAGCGATTTTAGATTGTTGAATATCTTCTCACAAAAAAATTTGGTGAAGATATCTGCTACTTGTTCTGAAAATGAACGGAAGAGTAGGTGAATGGTGCCATCATGCACAAGCTATCTCATGTAGTGCATATGGATCTCAATGTGTTTGGTTCTTTGTCTCTGAAGTAGATCATTGTAGATTCGAATGGTACTCTGATTATCACAATATATAGTAGTTGAGTATTTTGATTCGAATCCACACTCACCAGGTAACCCCTGCAACCATAAACATTGATTGGTTGCATTTACAACTTCTCTGTACTCTGATTCTGTAGATAAGAGTGCAATGGCACTATGTTTCTTGCTTGACTAGCTGATTGGTCCTTCAAAAAGCATGAAAACATATAATGATGTTGATTTTTGATCTATGTTGTCACCTTCCAAATCAATGTCAGTAAACCCAATCAAATCAAGATCAGATTTAGCTTTGTAGAAGATCCCATGAGTCCTTGTTCCCTGAATAAAGTTAAGGATCCTTTTGGCTGCTCTCTAATGGATCTCATGAGGCCGATCCATGTATCTTGAAGCCACGCGTACTACATAAGAAAGATCAGGTTGAGTATGTGTAAGGTACAGCAAACACGCAATCGGTTGCCTAAATAGTGTATTATTTACCATAGGAGAAGAACCTGCTTCCTCAAGCTTAACTCCTGAAACCAAGGGAGTCTTGCTTGGCTTGCAATCTTTCATATTGAACTTATTCAGCAAATCCAAAGCATACATAGACTGATGTAATTTTATTCCATGTTTTTTTTGAGCAATCTCGAGACCCAAGAATTGGCTCAATAACCCCAAATCATTCATGGAAA
This sequence comes from Pseudotsuga menziesii, assembly GCA_001517045.1. NCBI lineage: Eukaryota > Viridiplantae > Streptophyta > Pinopsida > Pinales > Pinaceae > Pseudotsuga > Pseudotsuga menziesii. Next base: position 170,374 of record LPNX010204719.1, on the reverse strand, counting down.
ATGCACAGTTCATTGCATCCTTCAAGGAGGCAATTTCATCCTTTGAGCTTCCTGTAATGAGAATTTCATCTACATATAAGAAAATAATCATCAAAGAACCATGAATCATCTTCAAATAAACATTAGGATCAGACTTGCATCAAACAAAACTTAATGACAACAAAAAGCCATCAATCTTGGCATACCAAGCCCTGGGGGATTGCTTAATACCATACAATGATTTCTTTAGCCTGCACACAAGAGATGGATTAGTAGCAAAGACTTGAGGCTGCTACATGTAAATACCTTCAGTAATATCTCCATTCAAGAAAGCACACTTCGCATCCATGTGATGTACCTCCCACTGCTTCGAAGCTGTAACGGCTAAGGCTAGCCTGATGGAGTCCATTTTTTCCACTAGTGCAAAGGTCTCATTGTAGTCTATGCCATGTACCTATGAGTAGACCTTGGATACCAATATTGCATTATATTTCAAAGGTGAACCATCAGCAGAAACCTTGTTTTTGTAAAATGACTTACATTGAACTAGCTTCCTCCCTGGGGGAAGATCAACCAGCTCCCAAGTGTTGTTCTTCTGGAGTGAGCTGAACTCTTCTTTCATGGTTGTTTGCCATCTTGGATAATGTGATACATATTCATATGTATATGGGTCTAATTAAACCATAAGATATCATTTCTCTGTTGAAAGGGTCTTTCATACACAGAGCACTCTCAAACTGATATCTAGTCCTCCTAGGATCACTAGGATTTCCAACTAGTTCTCCAGCTGCATGATTGTCTTTGCTGCCCATTTTAGTTTTGTAGGAATGTTAAAAACTGCAATTAAATCATAATTATTATACATATTAGAATCAGCAAACTCAACTATATCTTCACTTACATTCAATGGTTCTGGTGGTGAAGAGGATTCTGCAACTTCCACTGTTGCTAAAGGCTCTTCATGGAATGGAATGCTCCTTTCAATGAAGGATTTGATTTTTCTCAAATTGATCATATTCTACCCTTTTGAATCTTCAAAGTACCCAAAAAATAGATACTCTTGGCTTAGGGGCTGCAAAGCCTTCCTTTTTTCTGTTGGAATTCTAGCCCAAGCCCTTGAGCAAAAAATCCTGAAATGGGTCACATCTGGCTTGTGCCCACTCCATGCTTTGAAAAGAGCCATACCATCAAGCTGTTTATGAGGCATCCTATTCTATATATAGGATGCATAGTTTATATATTTGGCCCAAAACTTTGGTGGCAAAGTCTTAGCCTCCATCATGTAGGTTGCCATCTCTTTCACTGATCTGTTCTTCCTCTCAGCAACACCATTTTGTTGTGGTGTGTAAGGGATAGAATGCTGCATATGAATACCTACATCTACACAATATTCAATGAACTCATATTTGACATACTCACCACCATTTTCATATCTGAGGACCTTGAGTTTCCTCCCAGACTGGTTTTCAACCAAAGCCTTAAACACTTTGAAGAGGCCAAAAACATCAGACTTGTGTTTCAGGAAGTAAACCCAGCAGAACCTGGAAAAGTCATCTATGAATGTCATTGCATATTTGGCCTGACTCATTGACATATGAGGAAATGGGTCAGCAACATCATTGTGGGTCAAGTCAAGGGGTGCAGAGGTTCTCTCATGACTAGCTTTCTCAAATTTATGCTCTCGGTGTTTTCCTAAGATGCAACCTTGAAAAACTCCTTTGGAAAACTTAATCTTGGGTAACCCTATGACTATTTCTTTTTCACTAAGATCAGAAAGATACTTGTAGTTAATATGGACAAATCTTTCATGCCAAATCTTCCTTGCCTCATTAGAATGAATTAGAAGAGCAGAGGGGTTTGAGTAGGGTAGGAAGTGTGGGAACATGTATACCTTCGAAGTGTGATTTGCAACTCCTTTTGCAATGACTTTACCACTTGAGATCTCTATGATCTCAACTTCTTCAAAGGAGAGTATGACCTTCTTTGGAGACTGTGTGTAAGTCATCTGATACACTGAGAAGAGGTTAGAGGCAAGACCTGGAACATACAGTACATTGCTGAAATTACCATGGTCAAGATCAATCCTCCCTTTTCCCAAACATTTAGTGAGAGAGTCATCTCCTAGTACTATTGGTGGACCTTTTGACATGTCAAGTGAGGTGAATGCCTCCTTGGTTGAAACCATATGTCTTGAAGCTCCAGAATCAATGATGAAACTAGGTGAGCTTGATGTACCAGCAACCAATGCATGAACTCTCTCTCTGTCTTTTGAATTTGATCCTGTTTCCCTCTTCTTTGAACTATCAAGAAGGGAGATGCTATTATTCTCTAGGAGTTGGGTCAGCATGTCAATTTTCTTCTTCATGCAGGAGCTTTCAGGAATATTACCCTTACTGTAGTATATGCACTTGCTCATTTCTCATTTGTTCTTCTTTTTCTCGGGGTTCTTCTTAAAACCTTGGGGCTCCTCTAGAAACTTGTTCTTGTGTCTCTTTTGCTCAGGTGGCTTCTTAGCTTTCTTCTTTCCTTTTGAATCCACCCTTGAATCTCCAGTAGCCAAATCTTGGTCTTTGGAAGGTTTGATGGTGCCCATCATCACCAATTTATCTTCTTCTTGTGTGAGAGATTCCATGAAATCTACAAGGCTAGGCATTTTCCAGGCTCGAGCTGTCAACTTTGTGGCATGGAAGGTTGAGAAAAACACCGAATAGTCAAGGCCAAGCATTGAGAGTATGGCCAAAACTAGTTGCTCCTCCTTCTTTTCAATTCCACACTCTTTTCGCTACAAAATAAGGGCTTTGTAGTTGGAAAAGTAGAGTTGCAAGGATTTGAAGCTGTTGGGACTCAAGGAGATCAATTCATTTTCGATTTGATGTCCCCTCATCTCATTTGTCTAACTAAAAGATTAAAAATCTGCTACCATAATTCATTTGGTGATGTTAATCCATGAAGATGGAAAAGGAGGTCTCTGGATATGCTTAGACACAAGAGAACATAGGCCTTATCCCTCATGTTGTGCCATTTAATTTTCTCTGCAGCTGCATTGGGCTCTGCTTCTATTGCCATTGTCACTCTGTAGAGGCCTTTCGCTCTCAATAGTATCTCCATTTCTGCTTTTCATTTGAATAAAGTAGACTTGATTCCAAGAGGTTTCCCAAGCACTCCATGAATCAGTTTTAGCAAGTTTGACCACTTTGGACATGTGGAGGACAACTTGCAAAAGGTGGAATATGGAAACTAGGCAAATAAGACAAAAATGGATTAATTAATGTCTAAGGTAGCTAACTATGGGTTGATTATTCTAACATATACATGTGTGTGTGCAGGTAGAGTAGTTGAGAAATTTGGTTATTTCCCTCCCCACACAGTTCGGATATGGTAAGGGACATTTTCTCCTTGAGAGTAATGAAATATTAGGGTGGTGAGCGGTTTATTGTGATTGGCTCTCTCAGAGGTTGTTGTTGGCCATTTATCTATATAAAATATATTTTTCAGCTTAGCCATCGGATATATATATATATATATATATATATATATATATATATAACATTTTTGTTTTAAATTATTATAGTTATTTTTCAAATCCAAATAATTCTTTTTTTTAATTCCAAATATTATGGAGAATTATAATTCTATAAGATTTTTTACCATAAAATATTTTCTTCAAAGTTATGGTTGTTTTAAAATTCTTCAAATCATTCAAAATTTAAAAAAGAAAAAAAGGGACCATAACTTACGTGTAAGTTAATTTTAAAATTAGGCTTAGTAAAAAGATATTTTTAGTAATTTTTTTTGTTTCTAAATTATATTTAAGATTTAAATATTAATTTTTGGGTATTCTTTAATACTCAATGTAATGTCCCCAAAAATTAAAAAAAGAAAAAGAAAAATTATAAGCTAGTGGAAACTACCATAAAGGGGATTATTATTACTCGTGCGGAATTATATGCGCTACTTATAGTTTTGATCTCTTCAAAAACTGCCCATATTGTCTTGTTAATCTCTTATCCATTTAGTGATTATTATTTTGTTTACTTATTATGTCTTAACTCTGTTATTTAAACTATTTATACATCTTATCTATTACTGTCGGTGAATTAATGAATTGTATAGATCATTGGTTTACTCCTACACATGTGTACTTTGTTTATTTAATAAAAACTAACTTAACTTTGTTGATGGGAAACAAAGTGGTGGAGTGGCATGACTTGTCCTCCCATGACGGTTTGAGAGGTAAAGTATTACTTGGTTATGCAGAATTGAACTAAGGAACCTCTTTTATTTACTTATGCAGTTCACTACTTTGTGAGGCGATCTGGTGTAAAATGTGCTGACCGTCTTGATCCTACATGACTTGCTGCTAGTTGTTATGATACTTATCGACTTGGTTTTATAACTTGGTAAGTCTCATTATTGTCAATGTAGCTACTACGACTAAATTTCCTGTACACTAACTAATATTCATTATGTTTTAAATTCACTAGTCTATAAGTCATTAATACATTTTACGTTATACTTATATTTTTATTATACCTTTTAACATCTCTTATGTTCTTTTATTCGGCCGGTTATATTATATTGGCTCAAGAGGAGACCTTCGATTTTTTTGTGAGGGTTACAAATTTTAACATGGCATATTGCATATGCCATGTTCACTAAGTATTTAAGCTTAACACATCTCGTATTAGCTTTTAATATAAGGCTGTAATCCTAAAGTGTATATCTTTTAACTTATAAGGGGTGTGCCTTACGACACTACACTTTGGGCTAACGCATCCTATGCACTTATGTACTATTGCAAACTTACCATAATGAAAACATTGTTACATGTTAACATGTGATAGAGTTTGGGTGGCGACATAACAAAGGGTATAACCATACAATAGAATGGTTTAAGCTTTATATGAGAGATGGTCACATTGTAAGTAGCGAAACAAAACTATGGAGAGTGGGTTTTTATGTGGGTTTAATGGTTTCCTGCTGGTGCATTCAATGCACTTGGTGAAGCGTGACAACCTTCCCTTAGGCTTGGGCTCACGATGGTTGTGTGTGATGTTTGTCATTTGGTGTTTTGCACTATGGCTCTGCGCAGGGGGGAAACCATGGAGGTGACCTCCAGACTGTGAGGTATGTCCATGTTTATTTTAACACATCTGCACATTGGTTTGGATTAATGTTTGCTCAGTCATACTTTTCATCCCTCGTTTGGCTTGTGTTTTGCAAGTTCCGAAAGGGAATGAGGAGCAGTATGGCTTTGCTTCTGTGGGCTCCAAAAGTTTTCACTTTTGGCCATGGTAAGCATGTGAGAAATATTTTACTTTCTACCTTTTGGCCCTCTTGGGAAGACTGCGCATAGATTGTTTCTTGGTTTGGGGTTTTATGCTTTGGGTTTCATTGTGGGGTTTTTAAAGATTCACCTTTGGGCATGAATAAAGACTTGGTTTTTGGATAGTATCTTAATCGCTTCGATGGTGGAGCGAAGTTGCACTCCCTCTTGTTCTATGTATAAATTTGGGTTTGTAAAAATTACTTGGGCTGTTAGTATACTTGGTTTTGGTTTATGCAAATTGTGTTTTCGTTGGGGCATTTTAGCCATGGGCTGAACCATTGCTTGCAATGGTACGTTATCCCATTGGCATTGCTTTGTAAACTTGTTTATAAATTTTAATATGATGACTATGTAGTTTACTTGGAAAGTGTTTGAATATGGATGCATATTTTTTTGATTAATTGGTTACCATGGCTTAACTTATGATGTGCATAACACTATTTTATTTCTTTTATTCTGTGGTTATGGTGGATTTATGTGGGAATTCATTGGCTTGAAGGTTCTGTGTATTACAACATTAATTAGTTTGTAATGTAGAGATATAGACAATGTGGGTATAGGTGATGTCGTGAATGGCATGCACCTTCCCACAGTGCTGCAATAGTATAGTGTAGGGTTAATTTGGTAGAGACTGTGTGTTAGATTTAAAATTTGGCCGAGGGCGTGAACTATGTGAGCGATGTGCATTACTGGGTTTTGTAGAGGCCACGGTTTACAGACCCTCAATGGTGTTTGTTGTTTAATATGTAAATGGACTCTGTGTATTTATATTTTAATAGATGTATTTTATAAACAACATCCCGCATATGATTTGATGTATAGCGTGGCTTGTGTGAGAATGGTTATGGGATTTGGTTGTCATTTTGTATATACATTACATATGGTTTGTTATTAAGGATTTTCCTTGGTCTGGACATCCATGGGATCGATGTCGTGATCTCGGTTGGCAAGGAGGGTTTTTAATGTATTTTAATAAATAAAACAAACTAGGCTTGCATGCCCACAGGATTCGATTCTTGTTATTGTTTGCAATAAATGGATTTATGATATGATTTTGATGTTTTTTTACTATGATATGGTTTATTGTATAAGATATATTATTTTAATTTGGCTATGGTAATGTTTATTCATTTATGTAATTTTGTTTATGAATTATGATCAAAGAAATGTAAAGGACCACATGGATGGCCACGATGCCTCCTCTCATTATTTATAATATTGTTTCATTTATGGGGAGTATTTTTAATGTAAATTGTAATATGGATAGAGACCTTGAAAGGTCTTAGATGCGTTATTTAATTTTGGAATTAAATGTATAGATAGTTTTCATATATGATTATACTTGATGGCCTTATATATATATATATATATATATATATAAAGTGATTCTTTTATAAATAATACCCTAAGGTATCTATTTAGTATATTTATATCTTTAAACTTACTCCTATGATTAAGTCTACTATAATCTAGAACATGTCTCTACTGACAAATGTAATATTTCACTAGAGATATAAATAATAGGTGAACAATAAACAACAGGTCTGGATTTACCTGGTTTACAGTATTAATTTCTAAATATGGAAATGAATACATGAACAAAATTTAGATATGGAAACCTAGCTACATACAGCCTATGATAATATTTACCACCCTAGGAAGTAATTAAGAGAATACAAACCCTATCAGAATCTAGGAAGAACATCAATTACATAGGGTTAGTAAATTCCTTGGAAAACATTCATCTAACATATTCATTATGTAATCTAGAAGATAGCATAGACAATCTAGGGTTAGATTTTAAGAAATATAACCCTAGGAGATGTGGATAGAACCAATCAATTCTAGGGGTAATAATATATATAAAATCTTTTACATAAAGCACCCAACATTTACCCTAAAAATGAACTTTGACATACTAAGAACTCATACCTGTAATTTATCTTTGTGAAGCTCCTTTAATGGCTGAACTTGCACAATTTATAACAAGCATTATCAATTTAAGACAGATCTGACCTGTGATTTATATGACCAAATCACTTGGGAACTACCATGTTCCTCCCAACCGTGACCCATAACCATTCTTGGTTCTAATCCAGATCCCCTCGAGCTTGACTCAAACATGCAAGTAGCTTAGAACTCCTAAGGTAGGGTTTCCTAACTAGAAATCAGTTTTGAATCAATCCTCTTTTCCTTGTAGGAAAAGTTCTCCAAGAAAACACTCGAGAGCCAAAAACAGGTAGAATAATAATTCTCCTAGATAAAAATTAGAACCCCAAGCCTTTGCTTGGCCCGAGTCTTTATAGACATAATTTTATGTTAAAGGGGCAGTTAAATCAAGAAATCTTTGATTTCTTGATTTAACCCTTTTTAATTTACTGGGGTAATTTTCAATTCTTAACCTAGGAACTTTTAACTAGTTCCTAGTTAGTCTTTCATAGATATTTCACTATTTATTAACTGTTTAATAATAAATAATAATTGTTGGAACTATTCTTCTTTCTTTATTCAATCATAATTAATTTTTTATACATACTATGTATAAAATACATAGTATTAAAATACTTGTTAACATTTGTCTTTGGGAATCATGTATCATGATCCCTAGACTTAAGGACACTTCTTTATGAAGGTTGAGAAGATAGATGGATTAGGTCTACTAGGCTAGGAAACTCTAAAAATCCTTGCATGTTGGATTTCCCTTGTATAACATGGTAGTTCTTCAGTACTTGATGAGAATATAGAAATTCAAAATTTCATTTAATTTCTTAAAAATAAGTATGATGAGATCAATATTATTCTTGATTCGTTTTCACTCAAAGGTGTTTCTAATCTTTTTAGTAACCCCTAGTGGTTACCAAAGCCCATACTCAATGTAACAGACCAAGGCAACCTACCCATGTCCATGCTATGGAAAAAGATCTTTTAATGAAAATTCATAATCCTTTGGTATGCGAGTATAATTTGTCCTATTGATTAATGACCTTAATTCATAGGCATATTTTGATACAACCACCACGAGCCTTCTAAATGCAATAGGAAAGTATATTCAAACTAAATATAAATGTTGTACTATTTGCTTGAATTTTGCATGCATTACCCTTCATTTACATGGATATTCAAGTACCTCTTTGAGACACTAGCTCACTACAGAAACTCGATATACATATATTAGGATACTCTAGTATTTTTATTGATAACAATGAGTATGGCATATTTGGAACAAAACATATACAACCTACTAGACACATAATCGTTCCATGAACGGAAGATCCATAAATCATCTTGTTCCTTAGGTACATTTAAACATTTAATAGCAAGAGATTTATAATTGTTTTTGCCATGATCTCATGAGAGGGAACATGAAAATATCCATGTCGGCTGCCCAATAAAAAAACCGGTTTAATTAGTTGTACATGGATGCATCTATGAAAATCTATACTAAGTCAAACTCCTTGTATCAGATATGCATAAGTTATATAATTGACATATGCTATACTATCATCCAAAGCCAACTAATTTTCCATTCGCTTTTTGACAAACATTCCCTGTAATCACAGCTTGCCGACAAAACATATAAGCTCATAAATGACTAAGCATTTCAAGGTATTATCATCATTATAACTAATTTAAGAAAATAGGTTAAGCAGGAATCATACTACCCTTTTCACTAAATCATACTGCTCATGCATAGAACACAATACTTTTCCTTAAATGAAACATACAATAATTACATGAGAAATACTAATAAATATGGCTTAGGCGACTGAAAGCTCTACTGTGACTTTCTTCCCAACCACTCGCTCTATCTGGCATAGGTTTTATCTCCTAGAGCCACCCCCAAGGTGGGTGAGAAATCCAAGAAGGTAAGGTTAACACTGTCAAAGTATTTTACCAATTTGCCTCATGCCATGGAAACTATGCAGAGGTCTTCGAAACATTGGGAAAACCCAAACAAGGTTTAGCAACCAAACTCTAATCTGTAAATTCCAAAATAGGATGACTGAAGAAAGGTTTAGGTCACATACAAGTCCTTCAAAATGCCCATCTCAGATCTATTCAAGGGTCTTTAAATGGTCTTTGTGAGTAACGATTACAATGATGTTCTACTTTCCATATTCTTTCTTCCTATTTATTAAGCGGTCAAAGAAAGAAATGCTCCCCATTATGGTAGGGTAATGGAACACACACACACACACACACACACACACACACACACACACACACACACAGATATATATATAACAATACATAGATACATCACTTCACATCCAATGATTTCAAAATCGAGTCTTAATCAAACTCATCATATTCCATAGATTCAGTTCAATCGAGATACAGGGTGGGAGTTATCAATACACACACACACACACACACACACACATATATATATATATATAAGTAATCGCATTTCCATTAATTGTTTAAGGTCCAACCTATTTTATGAAACAAGATGTGGATCTGACTTATTCTTATTAAGAATACATGCCAGTGATTTATTTTTAAAATGTAGCCATGACTAAAACATATATCAACATATATTGTTCACAACCCAAAATACCTATTATGCCAGTCGTAGGACATGCACAGAATATGCAAATCGCAGGCTTATGAATATTTCCCAACACATAAATGCAAACTCACAATAATTACCCAGAACCTTCAATCACCCGTGCATGGAACCCACCCAAAGCATCAATGCAACTCGCATGCCTAAGTATAATATCTAAAACATATATCATACAGGGAAAACTTTCAAAGATCATGGATTATTTCACCTTTCGATCACTCATAAGAGACTGCACACATGGCACATAAATATTCCATAGATGAAAGTAGGAAACCAAGATAATTTCAGATATGAGTCTGCTGAAGAGTCAGACGCTTAACTTTTATCAAACCTAAATAAATAAAAACAATACATGCTTTGATCTCATCAAGAGAGAAAGAAGACATGATTATATTCATCAAATTGCAAAACCCAGTAGAAGCTCAAAACCAGATCAACCAAGGAAGAATGCACGCCTAGGTTTTTTTCTCAAAATGCTAGATCATAGGTGCATGCTTCATGAAGATCACAAAAGGAAAGGAAAACGTTACAGTTATCAGTCAAACGCTTCCTGCAACTATAATTTAAAGTACAAATTAAGAAAATAAGGGGTCAACAATACTTTTAGGAAAACCCAAAAACACAGGCCACACTTATACGAAATAACACCCCCCACAATTTCCCAAATTGCATTTGGATTACATGCAAGCTTGGAGCGTCAAGTCCCCGGTGGTTTCAAGTGAGCCTGCAAGTCCTCCTAAAATAGCCCTATATTTGTGATGATTCTGTTAGTTATTCCGAGTAATCCTTAATTTTCCCCCGCCCTTTTCGTTGTGAAATAAATCGCCCTCGGGCATGCGTCAAGTCTCTCGGCTTTAGTTAAAG
>LPNX010204719.1:144513-158969 GCA_001517045.1 Pseudotsuga menziesii | reverse complement strand
AACAAGTCCCTATTTTACTTTTCCCAGTACATTTAAAAGAATATGCTTAGTAATAATCTTCTTAAAGCTCGCTTCTATTTTATCCCTTATTCTTTTAAAGTTGGGAAACTTTTATTGCATTCATAGAATACGATCTATTAGGGAAAAAAAGTATCAAGTGCAAAGACATAGAGGTAGTAACAAACGCGTGTTCTCCCCAGTGTTAAATAGTTTTCCTTGTGCTTATCGGTTCTCCTTTTTGCATAGAGATCATACACATAATTTAAATAATAAGAAAAATTACTTTTTTCTATCACCGAAGGCCTCATGATGGGACTTAATCCTTATTAATGGGTTCCCAAGGTTTTGTTAAGTCTTAAACTTTCCCCTCAATCGATTTGTCCCCAATCGTTATTTTCCAAGTTACTTTCAGTCTCTTGAGTCTATTGACTGCATCAAGAGCCTTTTTAATAAGTCAGAATCAACACTTAAAGTGCAGTTCAGTTACACTGTATGTTTCTTGTTGTTCGAAGCTTTCAGTCTTGAATCCCTACCAATTATATTCATAGCTTGATAGAGTTTTAGAGTCCGTACTTACAGTGATGTGTACTTTTCATTGTGAGTTTTGGGTCAAGGTGGCGAGGCATGTTACATCCTCTCCCCCTTCAAATTAACACTATCCTTGGTATCACTTGTCTTCCCAGCCTCGTCTCCATTCCTTCTTCAGGTTCTGATTGCTTGCTTTTGTATTTCTTAATCCCTCTTGATAGATGGGATTAGGTCACTAACCTGCATTTTTAAACATATGTATGCATGTCTACTAACATCGACATTTGACAACATTGTATAACTTAGAATCAAACACTATACAACCTTTCATAATCCATAGTGGTTCCAATGTACATGTTAGTTCTATTTGCCAATAAATAGACATATTACCTCATAGGTATTAGTTTACCTGTAATGCACATACCTATTCCTAGCATTATTCTTTTCTCTGGATGTCCTCCATCCCAGTACTCCAAGTGCTAACAGTACTCCGTGTGCCAATCCAAGCCACCCAACACAAGGACGATACCCTTCCTTAGGCGTATCTCCTTCTTATGCTGTTCAGGGTGCTTCGCCATTATTCCTTTCTCTGGATGTCCTCCATCCCAGCACACCAAGTGCTAATAGCACTCCAAGTGCTGATTCAAGCCACCCAACACAAGGATGATACCCTTCCTTAGGCGTATCTCCTTTTTGTGCTCTTCAGGGTGCTTCACCAAGCTAAGACACTTTCATTCTCACACACCCCATAGCGCCTAGAGGTTATTCTCTTCACAGAGTCCCCCACTCTTGTGACAGTATTCTCAATGTGTGCAAAATGAGTCTTAACCAGAATTTCTTACATCTAGGTGTCCCCATAATGCATAGTGGTCCCTCGCTGGCCCGAGGGAAACGGGTAGCTTTCATCCACTACCTCTATCACCACTTTCTCATGGTGACAACTTTATGCGCATGATATTTTTCTCATATCTTCTTAACTCATTATAGTCTTGGATCTTTAGCACTCCTTGGGGCCACAATTTCCCATGCCTGTAATCACTCCATAGGTGGTCAGTTTATCATTATATTAATTCAAAGAACATCAAAATTTTTAGCATAAGTCATGCCTTACATCTCATTCATCAGATAAGAGTCATTTAACACTAGAATTGACGAGAAGGCAATTGCAAGAAGCCACAAAAAAAAAACCTTTCAATTTCTTACAAGAACAAAATTTGCAAGAAACCACATAAAACATGGAACTGGATCTGTAGTGGTAATTTTTTTCCAAAGAAAACTTTATACAACCCCTTATCACTTCTCTGTTGTACATGGATGATACCCAGTATAATCTCATAAACATTGATTACAATGCTTAGCTAGTAAGGACATCAATTAATGCATGCAATAGAGGCAACAACCCCAGGATCAATCACAAGACCTACTACATAAAACAAAAATCATTCAACCACTCATAGTATCCCACCAAATTATCTTAAATGGTAAATATATCCAACTATGTTTAACAATGTGTGCCATTCTAGAAAAATTGAAAATATGCTTCTTATACCAATGAGTCTATACTATAGTTGAATAGCAATCAACAAGTGCCACACTACAACTAGGTTCTCTAGCGATTGCCTACATGATTTATGAGGCACATGTTTAAAGTTGCAACTTATTTAGCATGCAGTATTGCTTCTATCACTTCTCATCTATCCTTGAAAGTAACTACCACAACTTTAATTTGCAGGATCTATCCTTGTTTAATGCTGCGATTAAAGAAAATCAATAATAATTAGTAAGGGTCATGACATGGGGACTTCACTTAGTGAACATCTCACATAGAACATGTGATCATGGGATATTAAAGAATACCCTTAATTTTCAAAGATATTGACCCAAACTCTTTTTGTTGAAACCCCCTCCCAATACTTAAAACTTCATCCCCGCCCCTTTTATACCTCAATCCTTATAAACCTCCCTACCCACCCCCACCTTAAACCCCTCATCCCCCAAATACCTACAATATATTGGTTCAATTTTTAATAATTTTAAAAACCACAATATGAACTAACGTGCTAGGATATTGGTCAAAAAGTGAAGCCCCCGTGGGTTATGACAAAGCTAGAAATTCTGACCATTGATTATGATGCACAAGTTTAGAAGCACAATAATCTATGGCAATTGATTATGATCCACAAGTTTAGCTCCATAATTTATTTAGCATATGCAATTTCCTTCTGTCACCCTCCATCTGTGATTGACCCTCATCAACCAAAAGAAAGGACGCCTTCCACAATTGTCAAGCTACACAAAGCAACATTAGGTTGCAATTGCTCTTCATCATGAAGTGCCAAAAAGGTCACAGGTGGTAACTCTCATAGTTATTTAATTGTAATGTTGGTTCCTTTTCGATGCTGTAATAATTCATTGAAGAAATACAAGCTCTACAAAATCATCAGAAATACATCCCACTTGTGAAGCAGGGAGTAAACATTCAATAGGGGATGGAATCAATTTTATCCGACTCTCTTGATTTCAAACTTACCAATTCAAAACTAAGTTTCACCTGATGTTGCCATCGCTACAATTCTATCAAAGTTTATAGATCCTCCAGATGTTTGACTTTTAGCAACTGAATGGTTCTCGACTCTAGACATCCTCCAAAAATACCGCTGGAAATTGCTAACAAAAATAATATTTACTTCAGATTTTCATGCCTTGTACTATATCTTGAATATACAATTTTACAATTCTAAAATTTAAGGATATTTAAGGAGAGTACCTTTTTGCAATTTCCATTTTGACAAAAACAAAGGCATCATTTTAAAACATGAGGAATTAAATCATAAGAAGTGCCACTATAACTTCACCCCTATGAAAAAGAAAATAACAAATAAACGGTGAAGGAATTCATTTAAATGTTATAATCAATTTATATAGGAGGAACTAATCACCTAAAGGTGTCATTGTCACTCCACCGTTATGGAAGTGAAAACCAAATCCAAATCAAATTCAAGATAATGTAAAATTAGTAAAAGAATCCAATGAACAACCAAAAGTTACAGGCTACCAAGACCCATCAAGCATCAAGTATAGATAGAATTTGACTACAGGAAACAAATGTAAAATGCATCTCTCAAACCTATATAATAGAATGTACCTTTCTAGGTAAACGCATACTAGGAGTTAGTACAAGAGATAAATATCTCAAAGTGAAAACATACCCTATAAAATGCATGGACCTGTTGAACAAAAGCAAATAAAAACCCCGCACAGTAGTTACAATTGATTCAATTTCTAATGGGGAGCTTGTTATCAATGCCCATCAATTTAAATATCATTACAATAGAAGGAATTACTTCTTTATCCATAATGCGGTATGCATTTAAACTAAAAATAGAGAATTTAGTCATGTAGATTTGAGTCACAAACTCAATTTCCAGACACCTGTCGATGGCTTCCAGACCATCAATGCTAATCTATTGAGAACATAACAAAATCAATTTACAGATTTTGTTCAATATCAACAATTTAAATAAACTAAACTATTACCCGTACAGTGCTCACCATGGAACTCAACAGGTTCCCATATGGTGGCCACAAAAGTTTACCTTTCCCCCTTCTGTGAATCATTTTGCAAAAGATGAAATCAAGAGAGAGCATGAACTGCCGCAGTTTCTTCAAAATGTAATCCTACAAAACTATCATGTTAGCCCATTCTTAAGGGTCCAATTTTGTAGCTAGCTCTGATACCATATGTAACAGACCAAGCCAACCTACCCATGTCCATGCTATGGAAAAAGATCTTTCAATGAAAATTCATAATCCTCTGGTATGGGAGTTTAATTTGTCCTATTGATTAATGACCTTAATTCGTAGGCATATTTTGATACAACGAGCATGAGCCTTCTAAATGCAATAGGAAAGCATATTCAAACTAAATATAAATGTTGTGCTATTTGCTTTAAGTTCGCATGCCTAATATTACCCTTCATTTACATGGATATTCAAGTACCTCTTTGAGACACTAGCTCACTACAGAAACTCGATATACATATATTAGGATACTAGGGTATTTTCATTGATAACAATGAGTATGACATATTTGGAACAAAACATATACAACCTACTGATCACATAATCGTTCCATGAACAAATGATCCGTAAATCATCTTGTTCCTTAGGTACTTTTAAACATTTCATAGAAAGAGCCTTATAATTGTTTTTGCCATGATCTCATGAGAGGGAACATGAAAATATATGTGTCGGCTGCACAATAAAACAAACAGGGTTAATTAGTCATACATTGTTGCATCTATGAAAATATATACTAAGTCAAACTGCTTGTCTCAGATATGCATAAGTTATATAATTGACATCTGCTATACTATCATCCAAAGCCAACTAATTTTCTATTTTCCCTTTGCAAAACATTCCCTGCAATCACAGCTTGCCAACAAAATAGATAAGCTCATAAATGATTAAGCATTTCAAGGTATTATCATCATTACAACTAATTTAAGAAAATAGGTTAAGCAGGAATCATACTACCCTTTTCACTAAATCATACTGCTCATGCATAGAACACAACCCTTTTCCTTAAATGAAACATATAATAATTGCATGAGAAATACTAATCAATATGACTCAGGCGACTAAAAGCTCTACTACGACTTTCCTCCCAACCACTAGCTCTATCTTCCATAGGTTTTATATCCTAGATCCACCCCCGAGCTGGGCAGAAAATCCAAGAAGGTAAGGTTAACACTCTAAAAGTATTTTATAGATTTTCCTTATACCCTGGAAAATATGCAGAGGTCTTTGAAACATTGGGAAAACCAAACAAGGTTTAGCTACCAAACTTTGATCTACAAATTCTAAAATAGGACGACCGAAGAAAGGTCTAGGTCACGTACAAGTCCTTCAAAATGCCCATCTCAGATCTATTCAAGGGTCTTTAAACAATGTTTGTGCGTAAATATTGCAATGATGCTCTACTTTCCATATTCCTTCTTCATATTTATTAAGTAGTCAAAGCAAGAAACGCTCCCCATTATGGGAGGGTAATGGCATATATATATATATATATATAACAATACATAGAGACATTACTTCACATCCAACAATTTCAAAATCGAGTCTTAATCAAACTCATCCTATTCCATAGATTTAGTTCAATTGAGATATAGGGTGGGTGTTATCAATATACACACACACATATATATATATAAGTAATCGCATTTCCATAAGTGGTTTAAGGTCCAACCTATTTTTCAAAACAATATGTGGATCTGACTAATTCTTATTAAGAATACATGCTAGTGATTTATTTTTAAAGTGCAGCAATGACTAAAACATATATCAACACATATTGTTCACAACCCAAAATACTTATTATGCTAGTCGCAGGGCATGCACAAAATATGCAAATTGCAGGCTTATGAAGATCGCCCAACACATAATTGCAAACTCACAGTAATTACCCAGAACCTTCAATCACCCGCACATGGAACCCACCCTAAGCATCAATGCAACTCGCATGCCTAACTATAATACTTAAAACGCATAACCTACACAATTATGCATAGCATACAGGGACAAAACTTTCAAAGATCACGGATTATTTCACCTTTTGATCCTTTATAAGAGATTGTAGACATAGCACATAAATATTCCACAGATGAAAATAGAAAACCAAGATAATTTCATATATGAGTCTGCTGAATAGTCAAACGCTTAAAATTTATCAAACCCTAAATAAATAAAAATGATACATGCTCTGATCTCATCAATAGAGAAAGAAGACATGATTATATTCATCAAATCGCAAAACCCAGTAGAAGCTCAAAACCAAATCAACCAAGGAAGAATGCATGCCTAGGCTTTTTCTCAAAATGCCAGATCATAGGTGCTTGATTCATTAAGATCGCCAAAGGCAAGGAAACTGTTATGGTTATCTATTAGACATTGCCTGCAACTATAGTTTAAAGTAGAAATCAAGAAAATAAGGGGTCAACAATACTTTCAGGAAAACGAGAAAATGTAGGCCACACTTATGTGAAAGAACACCCCCCATGATTTCCCAAATTGCAGTCAGATTACATGCAAGCTTGGAGCGTCAAGTCCCCAGTGGTTTCAAGTGAGCCTATGAGTCCTCCTGAAATAGCCCTAGAGTTGCGATAATTCTGCTGCTTATTTCGAATAATACTTAATTTTCCCCTGCCCTTTTCGTTGTGAAATAAATCACCCTCAGGCATGCGTCGAGTCTCTCGGCTTTAGTTAAATATCAATAAGGAAATGTTTTAGTTATTTATTATTTCCCTTTTGCCCTTTTTTTATCTTCTGCTAAATTTATTGTTTTCAATGATGATATATATATATATATATATATATATATATATATATATATCACAATAACCCATTCCTTTATTCCCCTTGAAAAGAGAGTGTGTGGATTAATGATCGGCGCACCAAAATATGTTTTAATTGGTAAAGGGTATTGACTAAACAAGTCCCTATTTTACTTTTCCTAGTACATTTAAAAGAATATGCTTAGTAAAAATATTCTTAAAGCTCGCTTCTATTTTATCCCTTATTCTTTTAAAACTGGAAAATTTTTATTGCATTCATAGAATATGATCTATTAGCGAAAAATAGTATCAAGCGCAAAGACATAGAGGTAGTAACAATCATGTGTTCTCCCCAGTGTTAAATAGTTTTCCTCCTGCTTATCAGTTCTCCTTTATGCATAGAGGTCATATACATAATTTAAATAATAAGCAAACTCACTTTCTTCTATCACCGAGGGCCTCATGATGGCACTGAGTCCTTATTAATGGGTTCCCAAGGTTTTGTTAAGTCTTAACCTTTCCCCTCAATGGATTCATCCCCAATTGTTATTTTCCAAGTCACTTTCAGTCTTCTGAGACTATCGACTGCATCTAGAGCCTTTTTAATAAGTCAGAATAAATACTTATAGTGCAGTTCACTTACACTGTATGTTTCTTGTCGTTCGAAGCTTTCAGTCTTTAATCCCTACCAATTATATTCACAGCTTGACGGAGTTTTAGAGTCGGTACTTACAGTGATGTGTACTTTTCACTGTGATTTTTGGGTAGAGGTGGTGAGGGATGTTACAATTTAATTTCTTAAAAATAAGTATGTTGAGATCAATATTATTCTCGAGTCGTTTTCACTTGGAGGTGATTTTAATCTTTTTAGTAACCCCTAGCGCTTACTAGAGCCCATACTCAACTCTTATAACAGGGAGTTACAAACATAGTGCAATTCCGGACCTCTCGCTCAATAGTAAATGTTAGGATGTACTTATACAATACAACTAGGGATACAATGGCCAAGGATTCAAGGCTAGAGAGATGATGCTCAACATCAACATGGAATGCTCCAAAGCTTATGCCCAACATTTCCAATTATATTTTCATGTGTTCCATAGCTTTACGCTCAACACAAATGTAAGTACTCATGTGATCCAGAGCCTCTCACTCAACACAAAACATTTCATCGATCATGTGCTTCGGGGTCCATGCCCAACACAAAACATTTCACCAATCATGTCCTTCAAAGTCCAATCCCAACACAGCCAACATATATATACATATATCATCAACAATTGGCTTACGCCCAATATACAAAGCAAATTATCATGTTCATATGCAATGGGGTCTTTGACCCAATATAAAATTAAAACATCAATATAATCATCATGATCAATAGCCTCATGCCTATAAATGGTAGGTCCAAAATTTTGCATATTACACTCAAAAATAATAACCATGACAAAAATGTGTTCATTATGTTTAATTCCCTCTTTGCATTTAAAGTTAATGTCAATATTTGAAAAACATATTAACCATGAGAAAATTATGTTCATTCTCAAAATGGTAAAATCTTTTTTTCTTGGACTAAATTTATTCTTGTATTAAAGAGACAATTCTATCCTTTGACATATACTCAAACATCAATAATTTAATGGTTATATCTAAGACAATTTTTTGGGAAGATATTCAATATTATACCCAATATTTTAAAAAGAAAAATTTAGTAGTGGAATTTTCATTACATAGTAGTGAAACTCTTATTAAGTACATTGGTGGTTTACATTCTTACCTTCGTCATACTATTTTGATGTTCACTCCTACTAGCATTGACGAAGTGTCAATACAAGCTACTGAGCTCAAAGCTAGCAAAGTGAAACATGGTATGGAGAATGTGTATAAGAAGCCACCTAAGTTTGAGAATAAATCGAAAGGAAAAGAGAAGGGTAAGAATATATAGCTACAATAAAAAAATAGGTATAGAAGTCTACATGTCTTCATTAGGGTAAAAAAGATGACTCCAATGGGAAGAAAAGGTATAACATCTTTTAGCTCAAGTCCTTCTATTCAATCTCCTAAGTTTGAAAACGATGAGAAGAAAGTCAATGAGCTTTTTCATATAAGGTTCGTAGCGATTCATACAAAGGTAGATACTTTGTTTGATAGTGGGTCCTAAATTATTTTGATTTTAGAAACAATTGTTAAGAAGTTGGGATTAAACACTAAACCTCATGTGAAGCCTTACCCTTTGGGTTGGGTGCAAAAGGACACTCAATTACAAGTCACTCTTTATGACCTCCCAGATGGAGGTCATGAAGAGTGGTTGGAATATGAAGAGGAGAAAATATATTTTCCATCCTTGGAGGTATAACAGGGTTTACGGGAAAGATTAAGATTGGTGGAAAAGAAATTGGTAAGTTGTAAGGAATGTAGGGGGCTACGAAACTGGAAGATGAATGTTGCTTCTTCTTGGGAGCAGTGGGAGAAAGATATGAGGCAACAAAGTTCCTTATGATAGTGGACTTTAGTAGGGTTGAATCAGCATTAAGTGTAGGTTACTTTGGATCAGGATGGTGTTGGAAATATTTTCCTAGAGGCTTTGAGGTCAGGGGTGACCAGGAAATATGGGAAAAATCAAATTCAGAGGTATCAGAAACCAAGTCAGAGACGCTTGACTCAAATTTAGTTGTGGTGAAGGTTAGTCCAAACTCCTCATCATAATGTTTAGATATATCACTAAGAAAAATAACACCTTCAATAGAGAAGGAAATATTTATGACTAAACTTTGCATCCTGTTGGCCCTCGAGATCAAACTTTCGAGATCAAATATTACCTGGAAGGATACTGCATCGGGATTTCTCCTCTTGTGGGTTCTTCTGGAGGCCAGTATTTCCCAATGGAGTAACCTTCAAAATTTGTGCGGAGTGCCAAGAGCATGTACAACAAGTATGTGTCTATGACAGTGTAATATCCCAAATTTTTTACCTACCATTTATAGGCATGAGCGTATTAATCATAATGATTATATTGATGTTTTATTTTATATTGGGTCAAAGACCCCACTCCATATGAACATGATGATTTGTTTTGTATATTGGGCATAATACAATTGTTGATGATACATATGGATATATATGACAGCTATGTTGGGCGTGGAACCTGAATCACATGATTGATGAAATGTTTGTGTTGGGCGTGGACCCTGAAGCACATGATCGATGAGATGTTTTGTGTTGAGAAAGAGGCTCTGAAGCACATGAGTACTTACATTTGTGTTGAGCTTAAAGCTCTGGAACACATAAAAATATAATTGGAAATGTTGGGCATAAGCTCTGGAGCATTCCATGTTCATGTTGAGCATAAGCTCTAGAGTGTTGGATCTTTGGCCATTGTATCCTTAGGTGTATCATACAAGTGCATTCTAGCATTTAGTGTTGAGCGAGAACTCTGTAATTGCACTATGTTTGTAACTCCCTGTTATAAGCGTTGAGTATGGGCTTAGGTAAGCGCTAGGGGTTAGTGAAAATAATTTAATAACTTCCAAGTGAAAATGACTCGAGAAAATTGTTGATCTCATCATACTTTTTTATAAGTGATTAAGTGAAATTTTGAATATTTGTATTCTCATCAAGTACTGAGGAGATACCATGTTATACGAGGGAATTCCAACATGCAAGGATGTTTAGAGTTGGATGCCATAGTAGACCTAAGCCATCTATCTACTCAACCTCCATGAAGAAGTGTCGTTAAGTCTAGGGATCATGACACATGATGCTCGAAGACAAATGTTAACAAGTATTTTAATACTATGTATTTTATATATAGTATGTATGAAAAATGTATAATTGAATAAATAAAGAACAGAAGCTCAACTAATTATTATTTATTATTATTGAATTAATAAATAGTGAAATATCTATGAAAGACTTACTAGGAACTAGTTGATAGTTCCTAGGTTAAGAATTGAAAATTACCCCAGTAAATTAAAAAGGGTTAAATCAAGAAATCAAGGATTTCTTGATTTAATTGCTCCTTTGACTGAAAAGTATGCCTATAAAGACTTAAGCCAAGCAAAGGATTGGGGGTTCTTATTTCTGAAAGGAGAATTATTATTCTGCCTATTTTTGCTCTCAAGTGTTTTCTTGGAGAACTTTTCCTACAAGGAAAAGAGGACTGATTGGGAGGTTGGGAGGAACGTGGTAGTTCCCAAGTGATTCGCTGATAAAAAATCAGAGGTGAGATGTGTCTTAAATTCATAATGCTAGTTATTTAAAAAGTGTGTAGGTTAATCCATTAAAGGAGTTTCAAGAAGATAAATTACACGTGCGAGTTCTTAGTATGTCAAAGTTCATTTTTAGGGTAAATGCTCACTACTTTATGTAAAATCTTTATTATATTTTACTAACCCTAGGTAATTAATGTTCTGCCTAGATTCCGCTAGGGTCTTTATTTCTTTGCAATATTCCTAGGATGGTAAATATTATTGTAGGCTGTATATAGCTAGGTTTCCATATTTAAAGTTTGTCTTATCTATTCTTTTAATATTCAGAAATTAATACTATAAACTAGGTAAGTCTAGACCTGCTATTTTATTGTTTATATATTATTTAAATCTCTACTAACATATTACATTTGTGAGTAGAGACATGTTTCAGATTATAGTAGATTTAATCATAGGAGTAAGTTTAAATAAATAAATATACTATATAGTTACCCTAGGGTATTACTTACAACCACAACTATTTTTATAAGATAACTATATATACATATAAACAAGACAATTAGGTATACGCATATATGGAAACAATCTATACATTAAAATTACAAAATTTATTAACTTATCTAAGACCTTTCCAGGTTTGTATCGATATTACAAATTACATTAAAAACACTTGACATAAATGAAAAAACATTATAAATAATTAGAGGAGGAATCATGACCATCCATGTGGTGCTTTGTAATTATCTGATCATAATTCATATAATAAAATCCACGGTCCTAACGTTTCTATCTATACATAACCATAAATAAAATTATGTAAGTCAACAACATTTACCTTAGTCAAATTAAAATAATATATCTTATACAGTATAACCTATCATAGTAAAACGAAGATCAAATCATATCATAAATTCATATATTGCAACCAGTAACAGGAATCAAATCCTATGAGCATGCAAGCCTAGCTTGTTTTATTTATCAAAATACATTCATTACATTACATTTAAAACCCCATTTCTAGTAGAGGTCGTGAAATTGAATCCCATGGATGTCCAAAACCCAAGGAAAAAACACTAATAATAACCACAATATAATATAGTAAAAAGAATTCCAAATCGTATAACCTTATATATCAGTCACAAAATAATTTAAAAGCCATAGCATAACGATTTGAACAAGAATGGATCCTTTTTATAAACCCATTGTTTATATCGCTACACATGCCACGTTTCACACCAATTGCCATATAATTAAAAATGCCTACAGTAGCAGAGAGGTCATAAGACCCTAGCTACAACATGGCCTCGGCCATTAAACATTTTTAATACACAACCCATTAAAATATACCCTACTATAAGCATTGGCCACCATGGTTTCCAACCCAATGGTTTTGCACAAACCATTTTACACAGAATCGAATACCATAGACAATTTAAATACAAGCTATCACAGTAGTGTGGGAGAGGCTCATGCCATTTACATGATGGCCTTTCCCATGCTGTCCAATTAATTACATTATCCAACTAATCAATGGATTTAACCACAGAGTAATTGATTAGGCGAATGCTTCTGCCTTCAAAACCCCAACCCCATTAAAATATAGAGCTAAATAAAAACACAGAAGGAAATCCCATAATCCATATACCAAGTTAACCATTACATTTTATAAAACCAATACATATATATATCTACACAGAGATCCCAATGTCTGTACATAGTCGCCATTAAAGGCCAAGGACAATGTTTTACACAAGCATGCCAATGGGATATGTCACCATTGCAAGCAATGGTGTAGACCATGGCTATAAAATCCCAAAACCAAAACATTAACAATTTACATAACTAAAATGGGATCACGCAGAGCCAAATGGCCTAGAAATTGAATCATGGCATAATGCCCCAACATTAAAAATAACCAAGTATGTATTAATATGCCTGAAGGCAAAATTTATTTCTCTACAACATGAAACCGCAACAAAACAACTAGTTGAAATGTAGCTCTTCCCAAAAGATTGAAGGGTGACAAGCATAATCTTGATTAGCAGGCTTACAATGGCCATGAATGCAAAACTTGGAGCCAACATTGTTGTAGCCACACAGGCCCTCCATTTCTTTTGGCACCTGCAAGAAAGGAACCAAAATGGGGATGAGTAGTATGCCATCCTTTCAAACTATAAACCAAACAATGTGCAGGCTTATAAATTCATGCAGGCATACCTCACAATATGGAGGTCGCCTCCATTGTGATCCCTCTGCACATATTCAAAATGATTAAACCCCAAATGACAATACAATGCACATCCATCGTGAGCCAAGACTAAGTGAAGGCTATCACACTTTTCAACAAGCATTAAATGCACCAGGATAGAATCCATTAATGATTTATCAAACCCACTCCCATAGTCAAGCCTTGTTAGAAGGTATCGTTTAATACCACCCCGCATACCAACGCTTAAACCCTGGAAATGTATGGTTTATACCATATATCATGTCACCCCAAAATCTAACATCAATGTTAACATATTACAAAGATTGCACTATGATAGTGTTACAATAATACTTGGTCATAGCTTGCGCTAGTCCAAAGTCTAAGAACCCTTGCTTAGGTATGTAGATAATGTTTAGTCCATAGGTTTAAAGATTAGGGTTTTAATTAACTTAGTAACAAGGTGTTTAGGCTTAAGAACCATGGCATACAAAGTATGCCATGATAACCGCTATGACTATAAAAATATGAAGGTCTTCCCTTCAAACCAACATAATAACTTGCCAAATCAAGAGCATAACAGATGTTAAAAAGTATAGTAAAAATATACATAGCACAAAAAAGATATTAATGACATATAGAATGATGAATTTCAAACCATAATGAAGAATAATTAATGTACACGAAATTTAGCCGTAATAGATAAGTTGATGATAAAAACACTTACCAAGTTATAAAACCAAGTCGATGAGAAATGTAATAACTAGTAGCAGGTTATCAATGATCAAGGCTGTCAACAAACTTTACATCCAATCCCATCACAAGTAATGAACTACGTAAGTAAAAGAGAGAGGTTCCTTAGTTCGATTGAAGTAAGTAAGCCTATGTAACCAACTAATACCTTACCTCTCAGATCATCATGGAAGAACTAGTCCCGCCACATCACCACTTTATTCCCATCAACAAAGTTAAGTTAGTTTTTATTAAATAAATAAAGTACACATGTGCAGGAGTAAAACAATTATCTATACAATTTATTAATTGAATGACAGTAATAACTAAGATGTAGAAATAGTTTAAATAAAAAAATTAAGCTATAAGAAGTAAACAAACTAATACATTAGAGGAAATTTCAACTCAAAATGGGCCTCCTAAAATTAACTAATAAAATAATAGCTA
>LPNX010204719.1:105252-133162 GCA_001517045.1 Pseudotsuga menziesii | reverse complement strand
ATTATTATGGTGACTTGGTAAATGAATGGTTGTTGAAGGTAACAAATACCATAACCACAAATGCCATCCCTTATATATGGTAAAGAGATACTGTGATATTATTGTGAGTGATGTTTACAAGTTAGATTGTTTTACAGTTTATAATAATTGTTTTGTATCGAGCACCATAGAGGATACATGATATGTATATTGGGAATATCCGTATCCCTTAGTGGGATGAAAACCATTAAGTAGTCTCCATTTGCATGTCAAGAAGAAGTGAAGGTTAGAATTACAACCTTTAGGATTGAGTATAAGTCTGTTATTCCAGGATAGTAACAGATTTGGGTTCTGAATGGTTTGGTTAAAGACATGGATCCATTGATGACTTCCGAGCTCATCCCAAGGCCTTACAAAGAGGGAAATTGGTAATTTGAAATGTCTCTTTACAAAGATATTTGAAGTAAGGAAATATGGCAATGGATGCGCCACCACTTTGTAATACTTCTCTTCAATAAAGAAATAATATAACTAACAGATTTGGTGGATGTAACCCCAAGGATGGGGTGAACCACGTACATTTTTTTGTCCTCATGTGCTTTGATGTGGATTATTTTGTGCTCTCTATGTTTTTCTTATATAGTTCCTTCTTATGATAACCATGATGTAAATAGTGAAGTGGTATCTTATGAGTGTCCTTAATACAAGAGAAGTTTGGTTATTTTTTTATGATTATATTATGTTAGATAGTTAAATACGTGAAGCAGAAATTATAATTATTAAAGGGGATGTTTAAATAAATTGATTCATGGTGTCTCGGTGTTGACTCATGTTGTGATAACAGCAAAAGAAAAAAGTATCCCTTTTTCACACATAGTTGCATCGAGGTATCAGTGGTATTTTACAACAATATGTTTGAAGCTATTGAATGTCGATAGTTCAGAAGGAGTTCATGCCACCTTATATAGACATATTATTGGTTTACTGGTGTACTTAACCAATAGAAGAGTAGATATATGTTTTGCAGTAAAAAACCTTAAGTTAGTATATGATGAATCCTAGAGACATTCACTTTATTGAGGAAAAACATGTGATGAGGTATCTAAAGGGAACTTTAGATTATTGGCTCAGATACGCATCTAGCAGAGAGATCAAATTACATGGATATATATATTTAGATTGGGGAAGAATTGCCAAAGATAGAAAAATCACATCAGGATGTTGTTTTAGTATGGGATCATGCATGATCTCTTGGTTTAGCAAAAAGCATACTAGTATTGCACTTAGTACGGCATAGGATGAATACATTGTAGCATATTCAACATGTAGTGAAGTAGTATGGCTTCGAAATATGTTAACAAGACTATTCGATGGAGATATATATGCTATTGATATCCTTTGTGATAATTAGATTTGTATTAAAATGACAAAAAATATCATGTTTCACAATCAGACAAATTACATTCAAATCAAATATCAATTATAATATTAAATTAGCAGGCATACATGCGAGTGAACACAAACATGAAATTAAAGAGGTAGGTTTGAGTTTGACTTGACCTAAGGATCCCTTCCCAAGAGTAAATCAAGAAACAAGTCTAATAGTAAATGGAGAAAGGAGCTTGAGGATCCTTGCCCACGAGTAAATGGACAAAGGAGATTGAGGATCCCCCGCCCAAGAGTAAATGGAGAAAGGAGCTGAGGATCCCCCTACCAAGAGTAAATGGAGACAAGAGCGTGAAGAAATACTTACTTCCAACTTCAATAGCAAAGAGATGAAAGATGATTCCTACAAAGAGGCCCATCAAAGGAGGTTAGTGGTATCAAAGTTCCATGATTTAGTCTAGAGACTCGCACATAAACAAGAAAGATTGGAGAAAGAGGAGGATAGACAAA
Organism: Pseudotsuga menziesii; assembly: GCA_001517045.1. Taxonomy (NCBI): domain Eukaryota; kingdom Viridiplantae; phylum Streptophyta; class Pinopsida; order Pinales; family Pinaceae; genus Pseudotsuga; species Pseudotsuga menziesii. Next base: position 131,287 of record LPNX010204719.1, on the reverse strand, counting down.
CCATAAAAGTGTTAGACTAGTTCCATGATTTAGTCCAGAGACTCGCACATAAACAAGAAAGATTGGAGAAAGAGGAGGATCGACAAACCATAAAAGTGTTTGACTATGCATGAGATAAGTTGAAATTTTTGTAGCGAGATATTTCCAAGAATCATATCGGATCCATTCCAGGAGTTGAGGTTGGAGATGTATTCTAGTCTCGAAGGCTGTTGAGCATGATAGGCTTGAATATACCTCTACAAGGAGGTATATATTATCTAAAGCCTCGAGAAACTCGCTACATGGTGCCATTGGCTACAAGAATTGTTATTTCTATAGCCAATGGAACCATGTAGCCTGTTTCTTCAGGATTTAGATAATATATACCTCATTGTATAGGTCTATGCAAGCCTATCATGCTTAGCAGCCTTCGATACTGCAATACATATCCAACCTAAAATCCCAGAATAGATCCGATATGATTCTTGGAAATATCTTGCCAAATAAATTTCAACTTATCTCATGCATAGTAGAACGCTTTTATGGTTTGTCGATCCTCCTCTTTCTCCAATATTCCTTGTTTATGTGCGTGTCTCTAAACTAAATAATGGAACTTTGACACCACTGACCTCCTTTCACGGGCTTCTTTGTAGGAAACATCTCTCATATTTTTGCTATTGAATTTGGAAGTAAGTATTTCTTCAGGCTCCTTTCTTCATTTACTCTTGGGAGGGGAATCCATAGCTCCTTTCTTCATTTACTCTTGGGAGGGGAATCCATAGCTCCTTTCTCAATTTACTTTGGGGAAGGGGATCCCCAAGCTCCTTTGTCCATTTACTCCTTGGTGGGGATCCCCAAGCTCCTTTCTCCATTTACTCTCACACTACTTTCTTCATTTACTCTTGGGTGGGGATCCTCAGGTCAGGTCAAACTCGAAAGTGCCTCTTGAAGTGCATGTTTGCGTTCCTTGGCATAGATGAATACTAATTTGTTATTAAATTAGATGCCACATGAGGTCCACATTGGAAATTTGGCCAGTGTGTGGAAATATTAAATGAAATAGTACTGATGTATTGAATGAAAAGTAGCAACATATATCAGACATTTGAGATTGTGCAATGTTCATAAAAATAGTGATAACATATTGAACCCGAGGTAATGTCACACATCTAAATAGTGACTTCACGATAGAAGAATCCACAAACCATCTATAAAGATAGAACATGCTATATAAAAATAGTGACATCCTCATAGAAGCAAAGATATTTGAAAAAAAACATTTGATGTGAGAATAATGAAATCTTAACAAAAATGTTGTGCGTCATGATAACAAAATCATAATAGAAATCGATAAGGTGGAAGGGTACTACAAGGAAAGGAGTTAAACCTTCACTTGCATTCGATGATGAAGAATTAAGGGTCTTGGTGCTTCCTTCTAGTTGGTGCTCGAGAATCCAGTGAATTAAATACCATGTGTCACATGAATACCTTTGTTTCGAGGTGTGTAAGTGTGTGGGTTGGCCTTGTTTCCTTGTCAACAAGGAGGGGCATGGGTCTAGGAATAAGGAGAGAATATAGTCTAAATCTAGTTGAAAATGATCATGGGTGAATGTTCCAGCTGGACATGTTTGATAGTAATATAATTTTTGTATCATAAGTAATACAATATATTTTTGCTTATTAACAAAAAAAAATATCACTTCTATTTGCTAATTTTGGAGCACTCCTCAAATATGACATCTTTATCAAAAGAAAAATAAGATGCCTACTTCCTCTTCTAAGAGACATTCACTTTATTGGGGAAAAGCATGTGATGAGGTATCTAAAGGGAACTTTAGATTATTGGCCCATATATGAATCTAGTGGAGAGCTCAAATTACATGGATATACAGATTCAGATTGGGGAAGAATTTCCAAAGATAGAAAAATCACATCATGATGTTGTTTTAGTATGGGATCATGCATGATCTCTTGGTTCAGTAGAAAGCATATGAGTATTTCACTTAGTACAGCGAAGTAGTATGGCTTCGAAAGATGTTAGCAAGACTATTCGATGGAGAGATATATGCTATTGATATCCTTTGTGATAATCAGATTTGTATTAAGATGAGGAAAAATATCATGTTTCACGATAAGACAAAGCACATTGAAATTAGATATCAATTATAATATTAAATTAGTAGGCATTCGTGCTAGTGAATGCAAACATGCAGTTCAAGAGGGAGGTTCAAGTTTGACCCAACCTAAGGATCCCCACCCAACAGTAAATGGAGAAACTAGTTTGAGAGTAAATGGAGAAAGGAGCTTGAGGATCCCTGCCCAAGATTAAATGGACAAAGGAGCTTGAGGATCCTCCCCCAAGAGTAAATGGAAAAAGGAGCTGAGGATCCCCTACCCAAGAGTAAATGGATAAAGGATCCTAAAGAAATACTTACTGCCAACTTCAATAGCAAAGAGATGAAAGATGTTTCCTACAAAGAGGCCCGTGAAAGGAGGTGAGTGGTGTCAAAGTTCCATGATTTAGTCCAGAGACTCGTACATAAACAAGAAATATTGGAGAAAGAGGAGGATCGACAAACCATAAAAGTGTTCGCCTATGCATCAGATAAGTTGAAATTTATTTGGCGAGATCTTTCCAAGAATCATATCGGATCCATTTCGAGAGTTGGGGTTGGAGATGTATTCTAATCTCGAAGGTTGTTGTGCATGATAGGCTTGCATAGACCTCTATAAGGAGGTATATATTATCTAAATCCAGAAGAAACTTGCTACATGGTGCCATTGGCTACGAGCATTGTTATTCACCAATGGCACCATGTAGCCTATTTCTTTAGGCTTTAGATAATATATAGCTCCTTGTATAGGTCTATGCAAGCCTATCATGCTTAGCAACCTTTGACAATAAAATACATCTCCAAACTCAACTCCCGGAATGGATCCAATATGATTCTTGGAAGGATCTTGTGAAATAAATTTCAACTTATCTGATGCATAGTTGAACACTTTTGTGCTTTGTTGATCCTCCTCTTTCTCCAATCTTTTTTTTTTTACTAGTCTCTCCACTAAATCATGGGACTTTGACTCCACTGACCTTCTTTCATAGGCCTATTTGTAGGAAACATCTTTAGTCTCTTTGCTATTGAAGTGGGTAGTAATTATTTATTTAAGCTCATTTCTCCATTTACTCTTGGGCAGGGGATCCTTGTCTCCTTTCTCCATTTACTCTTGTGTGGGGGATCCTCAAGCTCCTTTCTACATTTACTAGCAGACGGGGATCCTCACGCTCCTTTCTCCATTTACTCTCAGACTCCTTTCTTCATTTACTCTTCGGTGGGGATCCTCACGTTGGGCCAAACTCGAACTTCCCTCTTGAAGTACATGTTTGTGTTCCCTAGCATAGATGCATGCTAATTTATTATTAAATTAGATTCCACATGAGGTAAACATTGGAAATTTGGCCAATCTATGGAAATATTAAATGAAATAGTACTGATGTATTGAATGCAAAGTAGCAACATATGTGAGACATTCAAGATTGTGCAATGTTCATAAAAATAGTGATAACATATTGAACCCAAGGTAATGTGGCACATCGAAATAGTGACATCAGGATAGAAGCATCCACAAACCATCTATCGAGACAGAACATGCTACATCAAAATAGTGACATCCTCATAGAAACAGAGATATTTGAAAAAAAACATTGGATATGAGAATAATGAAATCTTAACAAAAATGTTATGCGTGATGATAACAAAATCATAATAGAAATCAATAAGGTGGAATGGTATTGCAAGGAAAGGATTTAAACCTTCATTTGCATTTGATGATGAAGAATTAAGGGTGTTGGTGCTTCCTTTGAGTTGGTGCTAGAAAATCAGTGAATTGAATGAATAACTTTGTTTTAATATATGTAAGTGTGTTGGTTGGTCATGTTTCCTTGTCAACAAGGAGAGACACAGGTCTGGGAATCAGGGGAGAATATAGTCTAAATCTAGTTGAAAATGATCATGGGTGAATCTTCCAGCTACGAGGTTTGATTGTAATATCATTTTTGTATCATACGTAATAGAATGTATTCTTGTTTATTTACAAAAAAAAATATCACTTCTATTGCTAGTTTTGGAACACTCCTCAATTATGACAGATTTATCAAAACAAAAATAAGATGCCTACTTCCTCTTCTAAGTCTAGTCAGATCGAAACTTTAACAAAAAGGCTTCCTACAAAAAAACATTGATCTACATAAGAACATCTTAGACATCACAAAAGAGTTATGTTGTCTCATCAAACAAACAAAAAATGAAATAAAAAATATGTGAATCAGTCTTACATCATTTGTTTGTAAACACAAAAGGAACAACTATCCTCCAAATGCTTGAAAAGTTCCTTCATAGATCATAGAGTTACTTACTAATTATGAACATAGCTTAAGAAAAATATGGATCTCTAAAGAAATGTGAGGTACTATTACCCATTGGTGAAGTGGAAGAATTCTTTTGAGTAGTTTGACAACAATTTAGAAGTTGAGGATAACAAATTGAATTTGGACATTATTTTTAGAACAACTAAAAGTGATAAATATTGATATAACAACTTATGAAGTAAAAGGAATAGTGAAATTGATGAATGTTCAAGAGGTCACAAGAATTGTCATAAGATGTATAGAGTAAAGTGTCCAAGAAAGAAGAAGAAAAATAAGCTTGTGCATATAGGACCACAATTTTTTTAAAATATATGAAGACACTTTATTTAGTATAGATTAACAATTTTGCATATCTAAAGATTGTTATTTAATGTGCAAAATTTTTACTTTGATGAACGAAACATATGAAGTCTTCAATAGTTATTAAATTGACACTTGAGATTTGACTAGACAACTTGTTCCCTTGCATTATTTTTTATGCAACTAAACAAGAATCTATTTTGATATTCAAAAATCAAGTCAAAGATTATATACATAAAGTTTTGAAACCATTTCAGTTCAATTTGCTGAGTATGGATAACTCCTCAAATCAGCAGATTTGTCCAAAGAAAAATGAATTCTTCCTCTTCTAAATGTAAGCACATTGAAACTAAAACAAAAAAATATCATTCTATAAGCAATGATCTAACCTAACAACATATGAGACATCACACGAGAGTTATTTTGTCTCTTCATAAAAAGAAACAACTAGAGACTATGGGAACATGAAAGTCTTTTAGATCATTTTGTTTGTAAACACAAAAAATAACAACTATCCTCCAAACACTTCTAAAGTGGCTTGAGAGGTCATAGAGCTATTAAGCAGTGGTGGACATAACTAAAGGGATACTATTATCAATTGATGATGTGGGAGAATTCTTTTGAGAATGTTGACAAAAATGAAGAAGTTGAGGATAGAAAATGGGATTTAGACATATTTTTTTCAAGAAACTAAATTTGATAAAGATTGATATAGCATCCTATGAATAAAACATAATTGTAAATGAGTTAAAAAGAATTGTAATAAGATGTACTCAATAAACGGGGATTCACTTGTTGGCCAATATCCTATCACGTTAGTTCATATTGTGGGTTTTAAAATTATCAAAAATTGAACCAATATATTGTAGGTATTGGGGGGATGAGGGGTTTAATGTGGGGGTGGGTAGGGTGGTTTATAAGGATTTAGGTATAAAAAGGGGTGGGGAGGAGGTTTTAAGTATTGGGAGAGGGTTTCAACAAAAAGAGTTTGGGTCAATATCTCTCAAAATTAAGGGTATTCTTTAATATCCCACGATCGCACGTGCTATGTGAGAGGTTCACTAATTGAAGTTCCCGTGACTCAATATGGAGGCCAAGAAACAAGATGAAAAAAAAAATTCTCCATGAGGGACTAATTTTTTTTCAAGATAGATGATCATAAATTCTTGAGTATACATGAACAAGCAATTTGGCAGATTTAAAAATCATTACCTATAGAAGAACTTGTTCTCTTCAATTGTTTTTTATTCACTTAAAAAACAAAACATGTATCTTGATATTGAAAAATTGACTCAAAAATTATATAAAGTCTTGAGTGCCCATGTTCAAATTTGATAGACTTATCAAAAAAAGACAAGAGAAGTACTTCCTCTTCTAAATATAATCACATTGAAACTTAAACAGAATGCCTTTATCACTAAAAAGTTAATATGTCTCTTCCAAAAATGAAAGAAATATAAAATATGAGAATATTAAAGTCTTCCACAATGTTGTTTGTAAACAGAACCTAAAGAAGATAAAAAAACACTAAAGAAGATAAAAAACACAGCTATTCTTCTTAGGATTTCCTCCTATAATATGACTCCTTTGTGACTCCTTTCTCTTTCTCAAGTGATAGCTTTAAAGATAGTCAGCTTGAGTAAACACAATATTATCAAATGAATATTTGATCTTTCTTATCCTTTCGAACCAATTTTCTTATAAAGCTAATGGTAGAATTATTTTATCATTTACTCAATCAATGAGTAATTTAAAGTATGGTTAAATATGAATTTCATAAATTCATCTATGAAGTACAAAATATAATAAGCCCCACAATTCCATCACTATCCATATCCTATCGAGAATTTAAAGATATGTTCTATGATTCTCATTGTTATACTAACTCCACAAATATCATCTTGTGATACCAATCAAAATATCCTATAAAAATGTTATCTCGGAATATTTGTGTTGAAATAGTTCTAGAAAGTCTAACACTCGCTTCTTTGTATAATTCCTTGAACATGGTAGTAATATTTGAGCTGGTGGTAATATTTGAGCCTGACTCTAAGTAATTTTTTTGGGGCATCTTTAAAAATAACATAGTTTTGTAAAGCCACACACCCCAACAAAGAGACCTTGACAAATATTTATAGATAATAACAATAACAATACCTGTTTTTTAGGCTAGAATCAAAAGTTTGAAAGTCCCAATTCTCATAAATATTAAGAGACTACAACACTTCCTTCCAACAAGTTTAATAAAACTACACTTCACCAGCAAGTGATATATAGTTTCTTCATCCTTTGAACATAGTATAGACATATTTGGCCATGGGTCCCTTTTTATAGCTTCATAAGCTTGTTTATAGCTTTATAAGGTACATAGATTTATCAGATAAAACCAGTTTATAGCTTCATAAGCTAGATACCCATTAGAGATAAAACGATTTCACTCAAATTGTGAAGAATGAACCGATCTAACATTATTTCTAACAAATTCATAAATCATTATAATAACTTATTATAAAAACCCATCCCTGGAAAAAACAAATGGAAAACCCAATGGACAGATCTAACACTATTTCTCACAAATTCATAAATAATTATAATAAAGTATTATGTAAAACCCATCCCTGGAAAAACAAATGTAAAACCCAAAGAGAACCATCAAACAGATTACCTGCAAAACCCATACCAGGAAAGATATCACGGGTGGGGGTTGGGTTTGTGAGTTCTTGACGCCTCCGCCTCTTCCCAGATAAAGTTGTGATCGAGAAGATCATCATTTGTGTTGTTCAGAAGATCTGTGTAACTCATCCCAGTCTCTGAAAGTTGATGGATTGGCTCTGAAAGTTTATGGACGGGCTCAGTTCGCTGGCGTCTCCAAGCTCATTACATCTTCTGTGCTCAAATGATTTTTAAAGCAATTACGAGAGAAACGCATCACTGGAGACGGGATTGGGGAGATATCAGATGTAGGGATTGGATCTTAAAGTTGAAGGGCAGGATTGGTCGCTACCGTCTCCAAGCTCATAAGATCAGCATTTGTATTGTTCAAAAGATGATGAAAAAAATGATCTAAGAAACTCATCCCTGGAGACGAGATTGGTGAGATATCAGATCTAGGGATTGGATCTGAAAGTTGATGGGCGCACTGGGTTGCTTACTTATCCAAGCTAAAGTTGTTAGGTGTAGGTGATTGCAGTGCGGAATAGACTTCATTTGCTGCAGGCTCATGAGTTGGTGGTTCTGCAATAACGACTGAAGGATCTGTTGACGTCTTGTCATTGGCACTTGTGCGCTTTTGCACGAACTCTTCAACAGCAACATGTTTTTTCACTTGATTTGTATACTCTACAATAACGTCCTCCACTTGATTTGTATACTCTACAATATGTTGGTACTCTCTATCGCTCTATACATATAGAGATCTATGGTAACCTTAAATTTATTATAAACCTTAAGTAGGCCGAATTTATTATGAATTTATCCCCTTCAGTTACACAAATATTATGAATTTATCCATGTCGCATATCGCATATATTAGGAACCCTAAGCCGTTAAGTCTGTATGCTTCGAAATAATCGAATTCAATGAGCTGCCCATTTAGATAATTTTATATAAAATGCGGTCCCATTCAAATTTATACTAATGTTATGCTTCTAAATAATCGAAATCAACGGCCAATTTAGATAATTTTATATAAAACATAACAGAATATTATATCGAGTGGAATGTGCGAAGCGGGCAGGCCCAAAAAGAGCCCAGTCCATTAATCTCAATCCGCGTGCAGTTAGTTTGCGCTCCGCTTGCAGTTAGCCTGCGTTCCTGTTCCTGTTAATTATTATTATATTATTTATGAATCTCTTAGCCACCAGGATAGTTGGACTTTCATTTCACCTCTACTGGGTTGGACTAATACAAATCTACAAAATTACCTATAAAAAAAAATAATAAATGATATCTATTAACGTTATGCAATATATACCTATAATCATTTGTGATTGCTTGCAATTAAAATTTGAGTTTAAGAGCCACTTTCAAAATTCAATCTCACTGAAACTAACTTATAAAAATCATCACAAGTCAAAAATAAGTTTTGAGAAATTGTTTGGTAGTTAATGTAACAGGGATTTCTTCCTTGCTACACAGCACGAATGGCTACCTTCAGTCTATAGGACAGAAGGATAGAATCATGTAGGCGAAATGCAGTAAAAACTCACAAAAAACAAAGTAAAACATAAAGAAGAGAAATGGAATAGCTGGAAATGAGCCACCATCCCGTGGCTTGGAGAAGCACCTCTCTTGGAGGGAGGAGCTATGGCTCAATGGAAGATGGAGAAGAGGGAGTGTGGGTGGCTTGAGAGACAAAGGGTCTTAAGGCATCCACCCACAGCATAAAACAATGTGCAAGGGAGAAGTGTTTTGAGAGTGACCCCCACCCCTCTATTTATAGCTTTTTTTGGGCTTTTTAGGGTTTTAAGCCCCCTTTTTGGGCTTTTAGCCCCTTCCCCTGTCTCTAGCTCTTTTTGGGATTTTTAGCTCTTTTGAGAGGTTTTAGGCCCTTTTTGGAGGCTTTAGCTTCTAGGAGAACTATTTAGGCTCTTTTTGGGGGGTTTTAAGCCCTTTTGCTCATTCTTATGCCTTCTTAAGGGTGTGGGGGTCCAATGGGGTGAAATGAGGGTAGTGCTTGGGTGTCCTTGGGTGGTGTAGGCCATGTAGAGCCCAATGATGGTTTTTTTGGGTTAAGAGTTAGCACATGGAAAAAATGCCCCATAACCATCAAAACTTCCTCAAATTCCATTAGTAATGGGCAATGTAGATGAGATTGGCCATAGATACATAGGTCCACATTGCCATCAATATTTTTTTAAGGGATTTAAAATAATAAAAAGGTTATTTAACTTTAAAAATGTAGTATTTATTTTCTCAAAAAATATTAAGTCATTATGTCTAAAACTTAATTTACAAGATTCTTAAGAATGTTTTACCTATTTCTATAATAATAATAATAATAACTATTATTATTATTGTTATTATTATTTATTTTAAAGGTCGGCCCCAAGCTAGACACCAAATTGGTGTGTGAGACCCCCTTGTTTGCTGCTAAAGTTTAGAGAGGTATACATACACTACCCCCCTCTCGATTTGAACATGTGGTCTCCTAAGAGGAAACACATGTTCTTAACCATTATATCCACTCATTTTTCTATTTTGATAGAGAAATAGTTTTTTTGTTTTTATTATAATTTTTTTTCATAATATATATATATATATATATATATATATATTTTCAAGTCCAAAAGTTAATCCAAATATTATGAGGAATTGTAATTCCATCTTCACTATAAGAATTTAGAGCATAAAATATTTTCTTCAAAGTTATGGTTATTTTAAAATGGTTCATATTACCAAAATTTAAAATAAAGAAACATAACAACATTGCTAAAGTGTAATTTAATTTTAAAATTAAACTTAGTAAAAATATATACTTGGTAAATATTTTTGTTTAAAAAATATTTTTAAGATCTAAATATTAATATCAACTTAAAATTACTATTTTTTAATACCCAAAATAATAACCATGACAAAAATGTGTGCTTTATGTTTAATCATCTCTTTGCAATTAGAGTTAATGTCAATATACACAAAAGATAATAACCATCACAAAATAATGTTCATTCTCTTTATCCTCCTCGTAATAACCATGAAAAAATGATGTTCATTCTCTTTATCCTCGTCATAATGTGAAAGTAACCACGAAAAAAAATGTTCATTCTCTTTATCCTCATTATAATGTAGATTTTCGTACATATATGGTACAACATTGTAAAATCATTTTTTCTTGGGTTGAATTTATGTTTGTATTAAGGAAACGGTTCTATACTTTGGAAGATGCTCAAACATCAATGATTGCATGGTTAAGTCTAACAGAATTAAAGGGAAAAATGTTCAACCTTATACTCAAGAACATAAGAATAAAACTTTAGTATTGGAAATTCCATTACACACTCGTGAAACTCTTAAGTACATTGGTGGTCTGTGATCTTATCTTCATCATACTATTATAATGTGTAATCCTACTAACATTGACGAAGTGTTAGTACAAGTTACTCACCTTGAAGCTACAAGGTGAAACATGGTATGGAGAATGTGTATAAGAAGCCACCAAAGTTCAAGAAGTGGTAGAAAGGAAAAGATATGACTAAGAATAGATCTATCGTAAATAAATAGGAAGATAATCCTACGTGTCCTCATTGCGGTAAAAAATGGCATGTGGAGTGAAAGCGTTGGATATTTCACATTGAGTTGTTACCAAAGACATTTGAAGACAAGGGGAAACAAAAGACTGTGGTAAAGGGACTGGTGTAGGAGTTTTGGCATGACAATAGTATACCTTCATCCAACCAAAAAGATGTACTAAACTTGAGAAGGGGTTCAAGGGATAATGAGCCCCACATTAAACATTTTCTTGGCATGACACAAACAAAATTATATTAGAGATTTAGGCATGAACATAATGAACTTGGGCCAAAGATCCTTCAAGAAATGTAAACCATGGTATGTTAAAATAAACACAACTCGTAACACATGTTGTTGTTGATATCACATTGAGTACGATTATTATTATGACACATATATACATATATTATGTGTTTTCCATAAGACTCTTGTGCAAGAATGCTCAACTACATTACCACCGACATCATATAGAGAGTTTATCCATAACATGTTGTGTAGAAGAATAGAAGGTTGCACATTTTATAAAAGGCTTTGTGTAGATGGGACATGCCCACGTTGTGGAGGAATGGCATTTTTGGATAAATGCATACATGTCACCGATAAGCATGAACTTGGGAGACATGAAGTGAACTTGTAGTCATTAAAATATGTCACGTATGATTTCGGTGGAGGGAATGAAAGAAAACAAATACAATTGGTCACCTCTGAGATTAGTAACCAATTCCTCAAAAGTATTTTTTCCTTCATCTATTGCTACTTCATATATGTAACAACCTATTGATCTGTACATCTTTATTGTTGATCTATCATGTACTGGTATGCAACTTCATGGAAGAATTATTTGAAAAGACACGACAATATGTAAAGCATGTACATGCGGATCGTTGGCAAGATGAGGAGTTTAGAGCGTGCATGGATACATTTTCTATTGGAACTATATTATCAATGTTCTATTTTGTGGAAAACTATACTTATCAACCACATAGAAAGATTTAGAGTTAATATTATCACTCAGACCACGTCAGCATAATGGTCCATATCACCTCATACACATGGGGAAGATAGTACTGAAGATAAGATTTTTATATTGAAGGAGTATCACTTTTACATAAGTGATGACAGGTGTCATGACTTGGATTTTGTACAACATAGCTTTCAATTGTTCTACAAACACTTGGAGGATAACATCATACAGATGGAACAACATTGGATTTGGTCTGATGGTTGTGTGGGGAAATTTAAAAATTTCCGTGTCTTCCAATGGTTGTTTATTCTCCACAAGAGGCACAAGGTGCCACATATTTGGAACTATTTTGAGACTGCACATGGAAAAGGGTAACATGATGGAGTAGGTGCATGCATCAAGACCTCATTATGTAGGAAAGACATGAAAATCACAACTATTTCTCTCATCCAAGATTCAAAGACCATTATTGCATGGTGTTCTTCAGTGATGGGGGAGGGAGATAGAAGGCACGAAGACCAATCATCTCAAAAAGCACATCTACATAGATATTTTTTGGAGGTGGTTGATGTAGATCGATCACACTTATATGAGTGTAGACCGTCCAAGGACCTCATGCATTCCATTCAGTTATGACGTCACACAATGTTATCATTGAAATATGGATAAGGAAAACTTGTTTTTGTTATCCATGTTGTAGTGGTGAATGGGACAATTGTGAATCCATAGATTGGGTTGAAAGAGGGGATCCTGTAGCACTCCTCATTCTTTGAAAAATAACTATAGAATTATCATAGTTGGAGGAGGTCATACAAGCAAGTTCAACTATTATGTTGATATCTTTGAAATGTTTCATGACTAGTTGTGTTTAGTTAGCTCACTCCTAGGTGTCCACTTTATTTTATGCAGGGCATATCTACAAAGTGGTTTCCCTAAGACGCAATGAATGGCACACTAATTATAGGTTGACACATTGCTTAGATGGGAAGGAGACCCTCGTTGTCTCATTAAATGACTCTAAGGGCAATTATTTTCCAATTGGGTCAATGGTTATCAACGAAGAATATTTAACACAGGTTTCCCACAGACGAAAGAAAAAAGGTTATGTATTTGAAGATTATAGACGAGGTCAAACACTAATTTTATTGATGTAGACATGTTGCAGTTGCAACTATTTCCCAAAATTCAAAAAAATTTGGGACCCTCCTGTAATTCGTTTTTGCTCAGTTTTTGGTTTTGCCTAATGTTTGAATAAGGTTTAATTTTATGCAAGAATTGTTTTAATGTTTGAATCAATTTTTCTTTTCCATTAGAATTTTGTTGGATTTTGAGTTGCGAGTCTAGTTGTATGCATGTCTATCGTTGCGGAAAAGAACCGGAAATCAAGTCCGAGGTCAAATGTTGGTCTCCGATGTGTTTTTTCTTTATTGGCGTGATTTTTGAAATTTTTTCAGAACCTTTATCTGTCTGTCTTCCACTGTTGTGGAAGGGGATCTGCGAAATGGTCCAAAGGATGTTTCATCCTCTTTCGATCATCCGCTGTTTTATTGCGCTGACCTTTGGTTCTTGTCAACTCTTGCTGTTGCGGCTCTAGAAAGAGCTTGGTTTCCGATGGTTTGATTTTTGTTGTCTACTTGATTGATATTTTCTCTTAATTCATATTTTGACTCCGATTTCGTTGGTCTGCAAAACTCGTTTCTTTTGCGGGTTCGCCCTTGCGGCTCTCTAATCATCTGTTGATCCGAAGCCTCAGTCTCACCATTTCCGATGTGAGTTTGTTTCGTTCCGCTCCCGACACCATTGCGGGTCTCCTCACCATTTTATCATTCACCATTGTAGAGGCAATATTAACTTGGCCGACGAGCCCCTTAGCCTTTTGCCGCCCGATCAATTTATTTTTCCTGCTAATTATAGTTCACCGGGGCGTATATATAGTGGAGTTTGGGGTTTATTATTTTATCATTATTTTGGACTTTTCTCTGTGCTGTCGTTTTCACTCGAGCAGACCAAGATTCTCACTGTCATTACCTTCGCTCCTAGGTGGATCTTCCATGGAATTTCAACGGTTTTCCTCCACCAGTCGCACAACACAGTGCCAGGTAGGCCCTTGTGCTCTTTCTCCATGCCGTTTGATTATTCGAACTATTTTACTATCTCTACGGTTAGTACGTGAGTTTCCCATCCTGGACTGTATTTATTCTCGAGTTAACTAGCAGGGCTGCCCGTTGGCTGGCTTTTAATTTTTTGATGATGAACACCATGGCCATTGAGGTTTTGCAGGCCGCATTTGACTGCTAGGGAAACCGGTGCAGATGGTCGTTACGCTGTTCGCACCAGTTTTTCCTAGTCTGCGTATGGTCATCTGGGGATTTGTTTCATGTTTTCTTCCATGAGGGCGTGATGATTGGTTCCACCATTTCGCCACCCTCATCTTCAAAAACCTGGACCTCTTTGTTGTTTTACTTCCCACTTAGGGTGATCCTGTTCAGTTTCGAATCCGAAACCTGAACTGATCTAAGATAGAATCGCATTACCTAGTCGGACCATGAAGTGAGTGTTTACAGTCTTCTAGTGTGCTATCACTTGCAACATCCTCACTTGAGCTAGTTATTTTAGGTTCCTTTTGTCTTTCACGTAGCGTGTAGGTCATGGCACCGAGAGGGGGTTCAGGACTGTTTTCATTTTGATGAAGGCCGTGTTTTTCTAAATAGAAAGTTTGTTGGGCATGAGCTCGTTCTAGTTTTTGGGCAGGAGCATTTGGTTTTGAACATTGTTTTCTTATTTTTCATAGCTGCACTCATGTTTAGCAAAGATGAGGTAAAACTCTTATACTGTTGTCTTTATCTTTAAATGTTATATGAAAATGACCTAACAGAACCTAAAATACATTTCTGTACATGGCAGGGAAATTCCTCCGAACTCAAGATGTGTAAACCTCAGAAGAAGAAGGATCCCATGGTGAAAGAGGAACCTGAATTCGAAGTCATTACTAGAGTCAAATACACTTACGAGGACACCAAATGCGTAGTTGGTGTGGAGCCTGAATATCAATGGGGGGGAACTTATAGATTTATCATGCACCGAGAAGTGCCCAACATAGGTTTTGAAGAAGAAACCATCTATTCTAATATAGAAAGGTCTTCACTAATGAAAATTGCTACTAGGCCTGAGCTATTTCCCTGCTCAGAGGTGATTGGGTGTATTCTACCTAGGACAAATGTAACCACCATGATTTTGGAAAATGTTGCTAAACAAGGTTATGCTACTTATAGCCCTGGGTATGTGGCACTTGCCTATCATTTACCAGAAGCATAGGTGTACTTAACTGAGTATTGGCTGAAAGCAATGAGGATGGAACTAATTGAGACACTAAAGAGGATGCGCATGCCTAGAAAGAACTTTAGGACTAGGCCGACTGGTGAATATGACACTGCAAGTCTAAGAAACCCTTATAGGTTCATCACCCTAATGTTGAATAGGATTTTCGGGAGGGCCCATGGTAAAAGATTCAAATTGGAGTGGGTGCCTATCATTTTCTATGTTGCAACATAGGGGACTGTGTTTAACTAGGCCAACATTGTGTCCAACAGCCTCTCTGCCTGCATTGCATCAGCATTAGGAGGGGTGTCCCAAAAGAGATCAGAGTTCTACATGAGCTCTAAACTGGTTGACTGCATACTGTGCAATCAACCCTTCCCCAATCTGAGGTGTATCTGGGACTAGGAAAGAACACCAGTTTACTCAGCATACAAGCCAGTATGGGCCCAAAAATACCACAGTCACTACAGGGAAGTGTGTGAGCATTTCATCATGCCATTGTATACCCTGATTTTCTTGAAAGAGTGCAACTGCATGTCGGAGGAGGCATTATAGGTGATTGAAGAGTATGCAGACTATTACTTGACTAAAGATGGACTATATTTTAGAATGTTTGGATGCTCTAGAGCACCCTCACTACTGCCTAAGTATGCCACAAACTATGTAGTCCACAAAGAGGCAATTAGACAAGTCTTTTTAGATGCCATAGGGAGATTTCTGTTTGAACATAAGAAAGTAGCATACCCTCCTTTGCCATTCAGATTGGGAAGCTACAAATTTTTCAGGGTGAAGAAAGCTGATGAATTCATGGAAGAGTTGGAGAAATTCCATTTTGGGGAAATGCGTTTCGACAGGAATGACTCCCGGAATAAGGTTGCAGAGCACTGTAAAGAGGCGAATGTACATTTTGAATACACCAGCCACTGGGATGGAGAAGAGTCCATTTTTTGCAGTGCACAAAATATGACAGTTTTAAGATGAAGGTTCAAGAAAAAAATCACCACCAAAGGTGGAAAAGGACAGGATGAGCAAGCAAAGGCCAAGGAGGAGGAAACTAGAAAAAGGAATGAAGATGCTAGGAGACTAGCATAGGAAGCCGAAGGATGGCTCAAAGGAGAAGAGGAATAAAAGAGAAGAGCTACAAAAGAAGCTGCTAGAAAGGCAGAAGAAGCTACCAAAAGTGAAGAAGAAGAAAATAAAAGAAAGATGGATGAGGAGTTGAAGAAGTAGGAAGCAACCAAGCTGAGGCTAACAGAGACCATGACAGAGCAATCAACTTCTGACACAGCAGATAAGCAGGCTCAGGACTTGGGGAACCCTGACATTCAAGATCCTGAGACAACTCTTTCCACCACAACAGGACAGGCTATGGGCCGCACCCTTAGGTTCATTTCCTTTGAGTATAAGAAAGGAGAGGAGGTACCAGATTTTAATATTATCTTTTATGATAAGGAAAGGAAAATGATAGTAAAGAGGACTGAGAGAAAGGTAGAGATTGGTGGGCAATCTAGTAAAATGATAAATGATACAACTATCGTATATGGGACAAACAAAGACCCCAGGTTCACTATGAAAGGAGGGGCTACATTGATTCACTATTCTGAGGACAATGTAGATAAAATAATGACTGATCTTGAGCAATCAAAGAAGTCCTCTTCCTAGCTCAAAGATACCTTGAGAAAGGAAAGAGAAGAAAATAATAGGTTAAAGAGAAAGTTGTTGATTTATATGTAACTTCATAATGTATTATTCTATGTATCTTATGTATTGTAACCCAATGTTTATTCCGAGATGTTTCTATTATGCATTTGAGTCATGTTGTCATGCCCCAATGGTCTGATTGGGAGGATTAATAATGTAAACAAGTCTTGTCAAGTCATTAGGTAAGTCCCCATAGTTTCGGGGCACTTGAGTTATTATACACTAATTAAGGTGTGGGCTCGAGTAAGTAATTGTTAGTTGAGCCTATGTGATTAAGTGTACTTCAAGTGAATGGAAGAATATAAATAGAGAGTGAGACTCTCTAATTATCACACACATCATTCACTCTCTCAAGTGTGGTGCACTAGTGAAGAAGGAAATACTGGGACTAGACAGAAGAAGAAGACTACTGCTGTTTTGGGAGATCTCTTACTGTTTTGGTGCTGATTCTATCTCTAAGGAAGTTGCGGGGTTTTCTCCTTTATGGTTTCCCCAAGGAAAACTCTTTGTGTCTCTTATCTCTTGTGATGTGCTTATGTTTTATTATTGCAGTTTTTATTCTCTCAGTGAAAAGATCCTAAGATCATAATGCTAGCTTAATGTGATGAAAAACTAACATGGTATCAGAGCTAACCTGAGAAGAAGCCATTGTGCAGCTGCATGAACTAGGGATTCCTAGTTTGTGGACCTTCCTCCATAGATTTTCAGCAAAATTAAGGTGGAACAACTCTCCACCTTAGGGCGCATCTTTCTATCGAAGCGGAATTTGATTCCGAGCATTTTTCAGTCTTCGATACGGAAATTAGGTATTTCTACAGAAGAGGAATTTTTGAGTGAGACCAACATAGGATTGTTCTCCTCATCAAAACCAAATTTTAGAGACTGAGATTAAGAAATTTGGTTGAGTGAAACTATGGAAAATTCAAACGCTAGTTTGACCCCGAGCTAGAGAAACCCTAAATACTAAAAATGATAAGTTTTGGTACATTCATTATATTCCACGTTTGGAGAGGTCTCAAAAGCTGAAACGTTTTGGAGCCGAATAAAATATCTCGATGAATCCTGTGTCCAAAAATCAGACTCGTATTCACTGTATTCCAGGAGATATCATCTCTCCAAATTAGGGTTCCAACCTCTTCCAGAATTCATCCCTAAACAGGACATCTGGGGAGATCTGCAATATCGTGGGCTACAGAGGTCCAAATGAAATTCTTGAAGATGTTTCTAAAAGGGCATGGACTTTACTTTCGGTGGTATGAATATCAGACTTAAAAGATGAACCAGTGACACGTGGAATACCGTACAACTTTGCTGTTATGAACAGTCCTGTAACAGGTCACCTTGGGAAAAGGATCATAAATCCAAAATGGTGAAACCAATTCTGATGAAACCTATGTTTTGAGATCAGGTAAATATGATGTTACCTCAGTACGAAATTTCAGACATAGAGGATTATTAATTTTGGAGATATCACAGAAACAGTAACAGGTATTTCTGCAAAAGAAATTGGAAAATTAGGGCTTCCTGTTCCAGGAGCTTCCCTCAACTGTTTTCAGAAAAGGAGTACATTGGACAGCTCCATTTGAAGAGATATATATGTTTATCCAATCAGATCTGAAATACTCCAAGTTTTGAAAATTAGGGTTTCTGTGACAAACCCTAGATCAGCCAGCTCCAGAACAAGGACGGACACCTCACATCGGTAAGATCTAATCCTTTGCTATTTCCATTTGAGGTTCTCATTTCAATATGATCTATCACAACAAATTGATGATAAGCTTGGTGAAGTTGAAAAATTCAAAGCATAGAAGTATTTTATCTCTCTGAAGAAAATGGATTGGACACCTACATGAGTATAGAGGTTCCAGTTTCAGAGTGAGACGAGGCCAAAGAAGACATCATGCTCATGCTGCAGAGGATGATGAACCATCCAGAAAGAGATATAGATATGAAAGTGAAGATTCTTCAAGCAAGGATGAATATGTTCTGATATCAGATCTCACAGGTAACATTACTCTTGGATGTGATGATTGACTTATAGATAGTGGGGCTTCCAAACATATGACGGGATTCAAGGAATCCTTTGTAAGACTGTCAGAACATGAATCACCTCACAAGTTGAAACTAGGAGATGACTACCAATATCCAATAAAAGGTAGTGGGGAATCTTCATACAAGCTAGACTCTGGTAAGTCTCTAACAAATAAAGAAGTATTGTTTGTTCCAAGACTCAAGAAGAACCTTCTCTCCATTTCATCATTAATGCCGGTTGCATTCATAGATGGTCAAGTCATCATGTGGCCAAAAGGAAAGACTATTTATGATGCGGTAGTGATTACAAAACAAGAAGGAGGATTGTACAAATTGAAGGGCCATCCAGAACAAGCCTTGATCCATGAAACAGTAGAGCCAAATGAGCTTTGACATAGAAGGCTTGCACATGTGCATTACAGAGCACTACCTATTGTAAGCAAAGTTGTTGAAGGTCTTCCAGAATTTCAAGCTATTTGAAGGGAAGAACAGAAATCAGAATATGACCTTGAGAAACCAGTTGAAGAATGTGAAGATCTAGAATGCAGAGACCATGCAGTCATAAGAGTCTCTCAAATCAAGAACAACTTGAAGCAGTAAAATAAGAAGTGAAGAATGCAGAAGTGGTGATGGCTACCTTGAATGGCTTCCCAGGATCGTGGAATTCATTCATTCAAGGAATATGTTCCAGAAGGAAGTGATTACTTTCAGCAGACTCTGGGAAGAAGAAGAAGCTCGACTCATAAGAAGAGAAAAGAAGATGGGAGAAATTGAAGATCAAGCTCTCACCATCCAAAGAAGATCCCTCAAGCAATGAAGAATATGAAGAAATCAACTCTTGAAGAACTTCTTATCCACCTTAGCATTTGGATAAGAAATGATGCTATCATGAATGAAGAAGACGATGAAGCTGAAGGCTCAAGAAGGAGTCTACCCACACAACAAATAAAGATAAGTATTCAATTGTCATTTCATTGTTTTGTTATGCATTTGTTTATATTCAGTTATTGTATTATGCATGATAGGATGTTTGCATTAATGAAAGTATACTACTAATATGCATGCGATGGGTAAGTAGCTCATGGTGCTATACAACTCTCCATTGCTACTTATCTCGAATGAAACCTCTTTTCTGACATATTGGATTAGTGCACAATCTCAATGTTGTCCTCGTAGAGATGGAAGGCATCTAGAAAGTTTCAGTGAGATATGGATGAATGTTGTATTGGCTAAAGTAGTTGCATGATCATATATTTATGCATAATAACTTGCCAGTATAAATATTCCTTATGAAATGTTTCTAACCATACAAATGCATTTGACTTGTAGGAAAGACCGCATACATAATAACCTACAAGTAAAGAAGAATGAAGACTTGTTTCGAAGAGCAAGTGACGACATTTAAAAATGAAGAATAATATGACGAGTGCAGTGACATCATTGATGCAGAACCTTCCAGCCACCAAGAAGAAAGGGAAGACCAGTTCAAGAAGAATGATGTCAGGGCATAGTATCAAGACCTGAAGAGAAGTTCATAGTTCCATCATGCAGTAGATGGAAACATCCTGGGATACAAAGCAAGATTCGTAGCATGAGGCTTCTCATGAAAGGAAGGCCTAGACTATGAAGAGACATTTGCAGTCAGTAAGAGTTGAAACACATACATGATGAGATTGATGAAGATCTTAACCTTTGCTACAAGGTTGAAGATGCAATTCTATACACTAGATGGTCACATAGAATATTAGTAGCATAGGAAGCTACTTGTCACTCTGGTATAGAATGTTTTTAGTGCATAGAGCACAGAAGACAGAGGGAGTACGATGCTTCGCTTCATAGGGAGTGACTACAAAAGATCCTCAGGTTCGGCATGATATGACAGGATGGATAGACTACTGATGACTCTAAGCTTTACTAAGAGTAAAGAGGAATCCAACGTTTGCTTCAAGGTTGAAGACGGAAGACCAGTGATACTCCTATTATGTGTCGATGCACTATTGTTCTAGGTATGGAGGTGTGGCAGAGTACAGCTGGAATCTTCCTTGGATAAGGGAAGTATGCAATAGAGATCCTGAAGAGGTTCGGGATGATGTACTGCAAGGCTATGGCCACACCTATGGCATCGAACCTAAAGCTATTGAGTGATGCTTCATCAGAGTCGGTTGATGCTACAATGTATCGTCAGATGATTGGGTCATTGATGTACCTGACGAACACAAGACTAGACATTTACTTTGCTGTGAACACCTTGAGCCAGTACTTGACATATCCGAGAAGTGTTCACTTGACAGCTGCAAAGCATATTCTGAGGTACCTGAAGGGTACAATTGATTATGGGCTCAAGTATGATGTGAATCAGAAGATTAACCTAGAGGGTTATGTTGATTCATATTGGGCAGGAAGTCCCATCGACAGAAAGAGTACTTCAGGATGTTGCTTCAGTATGGGATCAGGTGTGATCTCTTGGTTTAGCAGAAAGCAATCCTATGTGGCACTGAGTACAGCTGAAGCAGAGCATGTCGCAGCTTGTTTAGCTAGTTGTGAGGCATTATGGCTGCGAAATCTACTGTCTGATATATTTGATCTCTAGTTGGATGTTACTTGTATACGTTGTGACAACCAGAGTTGCGTGAAGTTGTCAGAGAATCTAGTGTTCCATGACAAGTCGAAGCATATCGAGATCAAGTATCACTATATCAGGGATATGGTGCAGAGAGGAGTAGTGAAGCTCCAGTATGTTGTGATGGAGGAACAGATAGCTGATGTATTAACGAAGCCATTGGCTAGGTTGAATTTCGAGTACTTCAGAGAGAGACTTAGTGTTCTCTAGATTGAGGTTTCCTCCAAGGGAAAGTGCTGAGATCCATAGCCATTCTAACATGGTGAGAGAATTAGTTCCTTCCATGGTCAGATGTAAGGGATGAGCCATTCTATCATGGTGAGAGGATTGGTTCCTTCCATGTAAGATATGAGTGCTGGCCATTCTGTCGAGTAGGATAGATGTAAGGAAAATTTCCATTCTAGGAATGGAGGAACCTGGTCAGTTACCAGGATCACTCAATGTAGGACTGCGTAGCCATTCTAACATGGTGAGAGGATTGGTTCCTTCCATGGTTAGATGTAAGGGCTGAACCATTCTATTCATGGCTAAAGGATTTAGTTCCTTCCATGTCAGATGTGAGTGTTGGCCATTCCATCGAGCAGGTCGGATGTAAGGGAAACTACCATTCTCTAGGAGAATGGAGGCGCCTGGTCAATTACCAGGTAGCTCAGTCGAGGACTGGGGTCCATTTTGATATGACTGCTGAGATGTGTTCTCGTAGGATCAGATGTGAGTGCAATCCCTTCCATCACTATGATAGGATGTGTTCTTGTCTGGATGGATGTAAGTGTAGATCCTTTCTGGAGCGACTGAGGGATGTATTCCCATGTGCTCAGATGTAAGTGCTGAAATCTTCCATTACTGTGATAGGATGTTCTCTTGTCTGGATGGGAGTCTTTCATCACTGTGATAGGATGTGTTCTTGTCTGAATGAAAGTGGGAAATCTTCCATCACTGTGATAGGATGTGTTCTTGTCTGGATGGGAGTCTTTCATCACTGTGATAGGATGTGTTATTGTGTGGATGAAAGTGGGAAATCTTCCATCACTGTGATAGGATGTGTTCTTGTCTGGATGGGAGTCTTTCATCACTATGATAGGATGTGTTCTTGTATAGATAAAAGTGGGAAATCTTCCATCACTGTGATAGGATGTGTTCTTGTCTGGATGGGAGTCTTTCATCACTGCGATAGGATGTGTTCTTGTCTAGATGAAAGTTGGAAATCTTCCATCACTATGATAGGATGTGTTCCTTTCTGGATGGATGTGCCTTTCTGATGAGTAGGTCAGATATAGGTGCTGGGTGTGCCTTTCTGACGAGTAGGTCAGATGTAAGTGCTGGGCGAAAACCTACATGATGGGTAGGCCTACAACCAGCATGAAAAAGGGTTGGCTGTATAGAACATCCTGTGACAAGAAGAATATTGAGATAGCACCAATGTTGATCCAGATCGAGTGATGATCCAGATCCAGTAATGATGATCCAGTAGTAATGATCTAGATCCAGTGATGATCCAGATCCAGTCTAGTGATGATGATCCAGATCGAGAGATGATCCATATATAGTGATGATGTTCCATGATGATCTAGATCGAGAGATGATCCAGATCCGATGAAGAAGATGACTTGAAGATGAAGATGACTTGAAGACGAGATGATCCAATTGATACAGAGAAGAAGAAAAGTTCTGAAAATTGTGTCGAAAGAATACCTTCCTAGTTAAGAGGGAGTGTTGATGTATATGTAACTTCGGATTGTATTCTTCTATGTATCTTATGTATTGTAACCCGATGTTTATTCCAGGATGTTTCTATTATGTATTTGAGTCATGTGGTCATGCCATGATGTTCTGATCAGGAGGATTAATAATGTAATCAATTCATACCAAGTCATTACGTAAGTCCCCACAGTTTCGAGGAACTTGAGTTATTATACACTAATTAAGGTGTAGGCTCGAGTAGTAATTATTAGGTTGAGCCTACATGTGAAAAGACAATTCAAGTGAATGGATGAATATAAATAGAGAGTGAGAGTCTCTCTATTTATCACATTGTGGAAATACTTCACTTGCTCTCCCAAGGGTGGCGCACTACTGAAGAAGGAAATTTTGGGACTAGACAAAAGATAGAAGACTACTGCTGTTTTGGGAGATCTCTTACTGTTTTGGTGCTGATTCTATCTTAGAGGAAGTTGCAAGGTTTTCTCCTTTATGGTTTCCCTGAGGAAAATCTCTTTGTGTCTCTTGTCTCTTGTGATGTGCTTATGTTTTATTGTTGTGCTTGTTATTCTCTCAGTGAAATGATCCTAAGATCATAATGCTAGCTTAATGTGATGAAAAACTAACATGGTATCAGAGCTAACCTGAGAAGAAGACATTGTGCAGCTGCAGAAACTAGGGCTTCCTAGTTTGTGAATATTCCTCCACATATTTTGAGCAAAAGTATGCTAGGATGACTCTCCATTGAAGGGTGCATCTTTCTGTCGATGCAGAATTCAATTTCAAGCATTTTTCAGTTTCGATGTGGAAATTAGGGATTTCTACAGAAGAGGAATTTTTTGAGTAATACCAGCATATGATTTTTCTCCTCATAAAAACCGAAGTTTGGAGACCTGGATCAAGAAATTTGGTTGGGTGAAACTCCAGGAAAGTCAAACCCTAGTTTGACCCTGAGCTAGGAGAAACCCTAAATACTAAAACTGCTAAGTTTTGGTACAGTCGCTATATTTTGAGTTTGGAGAAGTATCAGAAGTTGAAAATTGCAGGGGATGAATATAAAATCTGGATGAAGCCTTTGTCCAAACATTAGACTCAGATTCGCTATAATCCAGGAGATATAATCTCTCCAAGTTAGGGTTTCAGCCTCTTCCAAAATTTATTCCTAAACAGGACATCTGGGGAGATATGAAATATCTTGAGCTACAGAGGTCCAAATGGAATTCCTGAAGATGTTACAGAAAGGGAATGGAATTTACTTTCAGTGGTCCAAATATCAGACTCAGAAGATGAACTAGTGACACGTGGCATGCTGTACAACTTCACTGTCCTGAGTAGTCCTGTAACAGGTCACCTTGGAAAAAGGATCATAAATCCCAAATGGTGAAACCAATTCTGATGAAACCAATGGTGTGGGATCAAGGATATATGAGGTTACCTCATTGTGAAATGTCATACATACAGGATTAGTAATTTCATAGATATCACAGAAATAGTAACAAGCATTTCTGCAGAAGAAATCAGAAAATTAGGGCTTCCTGTTCCGGGAGCTTCCCTCCACTGTTTTAAGAAAAGGAGTACATTTTATAGCTCCATTTGAAGATATCTATCTGTTTGTCCAATCAGATCTGAAAGATTCCAAGTTTTAAAAATTTGGGTTTCTGCGACAAACCCTAGATCAGTGAACTCCAGGACAAGGACGGACACCTCAAATAGGTAAGATCTAATCCTTTGCTATTTCCATTTGAGGTTCTCATTTCAATATGATATATCACATCAGCTTGGTGAAAATCTTGCGGAAGTTGACAACTTCCAAGCCTGGAAGTATATGATCTCTCTGAAGAAAATGGATTGGACACCTATATGAGTATAGACGTTCCAGTTTCAGAGGGAGACGAGGTTAGAAGCCTTTCACAAGAAGGACTTGGTCAAGGCCAAAGAAGACATCATGCTCATGCTATAAAGGATGATGAACCATCAAGAAAGAGATCCAGATATGAAAGTGAAGATTCTTCAAGCGAGGATGAATATGTTCTGATATCAGCTCTCATAGGTAACATTACTCATGGAAGTGATGATTGGCTTATAGATAGTGGGGCTTCCAAACATATGACGGGATTCCTTGAATCCTTTGTAAGACTATCAGAACATGAATCACCTCACAAGGTGAAACTAGAAGATGACTACCAATATCCAATAATAGGTAGTGGGGAATCTTCATACAAGCTAGACTCTGATAAGTCTCTAACAATGAAAGAAGTATTGTTTGTGCTAGGATTGAAGAAGAACCTTCTCTCCATTTCAGCATTGATGCAAAAGGAATGCGGGCTGCATTCATAGATGCTAAAGTCGTCATATGGCCAAAAGGAAAGACTATCGATGATGTGGTAGTGATTGAAGAACAAGAAGGAGGCTTGTAAAAATTGAAGGGATATCCAGAACAAGCCTTGATCCATGAAAAAGTAGAGCCAAATTAGCTTTGGCATAGAAGGCTTGCACATGTGCATTACAGAGCACTACCTATTGCAAGCAAAGCTGTTGAAGGTCTTCCAGAATTTCAAGCTATTTGAAGGGAAGAACAAAATCAAAATATGACTTAAAGAAACCGGTTGAAGAATGTGAAGATCCAGAATGCAGAGACCATGCAGTCATAAGAGTCTCTCAAATCAAAGAACAACTTGAAGTGGTAAAAGAAAAAGTGAAGAATGCAAAAGTGGTGATGGCCACCTTGAATCGCCTCCCAGGATTGTGGAATTCATTCACGTGAGGAGTG